>SKCR01003985.1:0-26818 GCA_019454045.1 Zanthoxylum bungeanum | reverse complement strand
ATCGATATACATGACCTTGTTATAATATCCCGATGGCCGGCCAGCACTTAAGAGCACTAATACCGTATCCTGCGTGACATCATCTCCACTATGACTGAAGTGATACTTCCGTCTCGACATCACACCCAATACACTACGACTCTCTGATAAACCCAGAAGCGGCGTACGCAGAACCGGTTAACCCTGCCCTGTACCACCAAGACTAAAGTCTACCGATTATCACAAGTATTAGCGATGCAAGTCTCAGGTTAAGACTATACACACCTACCTTGATTTCGGCCTCCCATAGACACATAGTCATAATACCAATGGGATTCCGAGGGGTCTATCCAGAGCGAAGCTGTTTCCCGTACCATCGGTGAAACACAACCTCCTATCGCACTTGCATAAGTATCCAATACTTAAATATATGAGAACTATGCCGGTGTGCCCTCACAACGCGCACAAGTGCAATACTAGCCTATTCCGCATTATCGATGTCCTGTCTCGATAATACTCCGGCTAGGGATATTTAATGATTAATCCTTCGTGGACTGATACTGTCTCATATCATCTTAATCCAGGAACTAATCATATTGACCTCTCTTCATTTATACATATATGGTGATCTAATCACAAATGATGAGAGTGCAATTTCCTTGTCACATAGTTAATTTGTACAACACACCGTGATCTGTACAAATAGTGACGCTATGGGTCATATTATCCAACATTGCCCTTATTTTTCTTTGGGCCTCGTGGCTTCATGTCCGTACACGTAAGCGTGACAGAGGTTTTATGCTCCGATTTCAAGTCCTTCTCTGTTTGCTTTATCAGATTGTGCAATTCTGCTAAAGTAGCTTCTTTATTAGAAAAATGAAACTGCATAATAAAGTTAGAGAAGTCTTTTGGTAAGGACTGAAGAATTAGATCATGACCTATCTCATGATCCATGATGAACCCGAGGTTGGCCAATTTTTCAATGTGGCCAATCATCTTAAGCACATGTCCACTAACAGATCCTTCCTTATACCTTGTTTGGAATAAGGCATATGACTCTTATAATCTCACGGTATGAGGACGGAAGTTGCATACAACTCCTTCAAGTGAAAGATGATGGTTTGAGCATCCATACCTTCGTGAGCTTTCTGAAGTTCATCCGATATAGAGCCAAGCATTATGCAAACTGCTTGCTCATCATCATCGACGTGTTTCTTCCAAGCATCAAATGTATTTTGGTCAGCATCTTCTGCGGGTTCAGGGGGAAATGGTCTTTCAAGAACATAGAAAATCTTTTCCTGTCGTAAGAAAATTTTAAGGTTTCTAAACCAGTCATTGTAGTTCTCCCCTTTGAGCTAATGCTCATCAATGATGAAACGAAATGATATTCTGTTTGCCATTTGAATGTTTGTGAAATATTTTAACCCACCAGTTAAGAGTGAATGTTAAAATTAGGAATATGTTTTCATTAATGTTTCATAATAACATGGGCTTTTAATATTATGAAGTTTCTCCTACTTAGTTGTTTTAAAATTTTAAGCAAATCGCATCAACCCCAATATAATGGATTTCTTGTGGGCAAGGATCCATTATCATCATTTCACAACTCCGACTAGGGCCGGTCGTTATAAAATACGATAATTAGGTAGGTTCCCAACCAATTTATGATATAAATCACAATTCCTTGATCATTGGGTTGGGCAATCAAACATGCCATAACTTATGCTAGTCCTTGTGGACACCCAATAATTGCCACTAAGTTATAAGACCACGCCTAAGGGTATGACTCAGAAAAGTCAAACCATTGTCAATAGTATGATTTATGGACAAATTAGTATTGGTCAGTCTGGTAAAGCCTAGTTCTGCCAATACGGTTTAAGCCCTTTGGGTCTATACTTTACAATGGAAGGAAAACTTTAGACTTAAATTATTATTGAGGATTTTAGCAAGTTTAAGTGAATAACTGTCAAATGGATTCCTCCATTGAAAATTCCCCAGAGGGAGGGTGGAGCAAACTCTCTTAAATACCCTTACCTCTTAGGCTCTTATTGCCTTGGTGACAGGAATAAAAAATAGATCCTCCAAATTAGTCCAACACTTTAAATATGCTTTAAGGTAAGCTTTGAGTAAATGATTATCTAGATATCTTCACAACTTTTCCTTTTGGCTATAAAAAGGTAGTGAGTGAAGGAAGACACCAAATCATTATTTAACTCTAGTAATACATTTGGTTAAATTAACTTCAGTTTGGAAAGTTTTATTAACGCCTTGGTCCCACCCCACTTGTATCTTTTATAATGTCTTTTATTATAAACAAGTGATTTATATTTATTAGCCTTAAAGGTAATAAATCTCTAAGTTCATCACAAAATAATTACTTAGCGAATGGATAAGCAATACACTCTCTATTTCCTTAGAAAGTCTCTAGATGCTTGCACCCTAAAATAATCATGCCAATTCTAATCATACATAGAATCATCAAGCGTATGAGTTTTAATATGTTGGAATTATTTTAGGCAATAAATAACTTTGATTAATATTTAATTATGATATTGCATTTTATTTTATTCAAATTAATTTACTATTCACATTTTTTACAGATGCGTGAACTTTAAATGCAATTTCACAATTCAAATATTAACCAAATCATGCAAAACTTGAGCCTAAAATTAATTTTAGGGTGTTAGCTTTTCAACGAGCTTTTACACACCCAATTTCGAGTTCAAATGAGAGAGAACTAATCAAAACAAAAACGGCGCTCGGATACCACTGTTGGGAAGCGGCCGCGAGTGCGCAACGGAAAATTAAAAAAATCAAATTATGATGCCGCTATCCCTTTGCCCAATACCCATTTGTTTTGATTATTCTACAAGCCTAGACATGTTACTATATATTCTAAGCATAAGAACTCATAAAACACGCAAAGAACATAAACCTAAACATGCTAACTATCATAAGAACTCTAATTAAAATAAAGAAAGAAAAAAACTTACTTGAACCGAAGACTCCTCCAGTCATCCCTCGAATCTACAAGCTTTTCTCGAACTCAGCAAGCTCTTCCACGTTCCAAAGAGCCACCCAAGTGTGTGGCCTCCAAAGATGCACACACCAAAGCCAAAACTCAACGGCAAGACTACGCCTTGAGTGCACGGGTATTTTGCCCTTGGTGCTAGCCTAGGCAAATACCTCAAAACTTTTAACTCGAGGTTCCTCTAGTCAATTAGACTTAAAGATCCTCAAAATCAGTGGCTTACTCTTAAGCTTTAGAGTTGCTCACTTATATAAACCCAAGATATGAAAGGTTTGGTGCAAAAATTTGTGAAGAATTCTTTGGGTTTATATAGGTGCTCCAAAGACAACAAAATTAATTAAGAATCCGATGTGGGATAAAAGCTAATTTAATCTTAGCCATTGGATCTTAATTTAGTGGTTTAATGAGATTATAAAACCCTAATAAGAGTTTGGGCCGAATTGGAATTCAAAACAAATAACAAATAAATTTTTTTTACTATTCATGTTACTATTCACATTTTTATTTATTTATTTATTCCAATTCCCAAAGTGCCCCTATCGTCATTCACCAATCCATAAGCCACTATAAAACCTCATAAATGATCTGTTCAATAATTAAACACATTGAACCATTTATGAACAATTCCTACAGCAATCAAATATGACGTTAAATTTGTACTGTGCACTGTTAATCACTGATTTTGACTTTGTTGTGTGTGACCTTTTGGGTTCCCCTCAAGTTGGACATGAAATGAATCGTGATAATTTAATCGAACATAAATTATCCTCCGATCAGATGGTCATTCGATTTTCAATGACCAAGGTTGACATCTAGCAACATGCCAAGGCCCCCAAATGAGAAGGAAAGATATATATACCCATTCTATATGCGATTTACATATGATACGGTCCCTCGCCTCACTGTATCCCTATCGTTCGACCTAGGGAATGGAAAATGTCTACCCATATAGTCAAAGGTATGATGTTGATAGTGTCATGAATCGTGCTAACCCAAGAATCTCACATGATTCTTCCACTGCGGCCACAGTCTCAAGCACTGATCACACATATCAACCCGCGAACTGGAATACTACTCTTATAAGAAAATATTATCCAAGAGAGTGGTGATTCTCTGTTGTATCTTTACATACTTCATGTGTTTCAACAAATGACCCAATCATACCCTTATGACCGGATCTTTTGAACCGGGGAAGGAGAATGTCAAAGTTATTTGATCCACACATAAGATTGTAAGGACTATTGGGATTTATGTCCTAGAGCTTCATGTATTGTAAATGGAATTGATTATTGTAATAATAATAAATGCATTATTCTTTTTTATCAAAGTTGTTTGATTTATATCGCATATTATCCAATTGTCTTTTTTACCTTGATTACTATTCTACCTTCAGACTTAGTGTATGTTTGATGCACAAGAGGATTTAAGTCTAAAGTTAGTAATCTAAATAGTCCATAGAGAGCAAACAAAGAGGGTACTTTGTTTGTGGTATATCTATAGCTGCAGTCCATTCTATACTTGTATGACGACCTTGATCCGGGATCGTTCATGTAGTGACATGGGAATGGAGGCACCTCGTATGATAAGATTATATAGGACTGGACTCAGATAAATACGAATTTCTTTTAATATCCGTTAATCGAAGAAATTCATTTTATCTAATAGATGGTCATCTATGGATTCGATCTTAATCCTGAGTGTACTACGAACTCCTGCATGACAGGTTATGTCCTTTGATTTACTATGGTGAGGTTGGTGTTGCATTCCCAGCCAATAACTACGTATTTTGGGGATATGATTTGGTATGTAGCTGGGAACGTTTTACATAGATATGGAATTCACTCCTTCTTACGAGAAGCAGATGAATATCTCTTTTAAGAGTTGATTCGGGACTTGAACAATTTGAGCGCTCAACTTTTCTATTACGAATAGAAAATATTTTATTCATAATTGTTATGAATTAATTGTTCATTATAGAATTAATGGTGCTTAAGAGACAAAATATTTAGAGGGGTTTTAACGGACTTATGACCCGGCTCTATTTATGAGATATTCGTGAAGGGCTAATCCATATGTAATGACTATATCGATGGACACCGAAGATGTTCGATTTATTTAATCCATCTACGGTAATGAGAGTTCAACTTCGAGTTTTTAGTGGAATAACGTGGAGTTAGTAATTCGTAATATTTGATTAAAGAGTTTAATTAATATTTCGAAATTATTAGAGCTCAGAACTGTAGGTCCATTTGGTCCCATTGCTAGCTCGATTAACTGTAGCAAACCTAATATAACTAGATTGTCTAGTTATATGCTCACATTATATTTATTTATATATTATTAATAATATATATTGTCACAAATGAAAACTATGTTAAATTAGTTTAACTTAATGTTTTCTAGAATTCTTTGATTATGAGATAATCAAGTTAGTAATAATTATGAGATAATTACTACAACATAATTGAAGGTAAATAAATCATTATTAATATATTGATTTTTATTTACCATTGGAGAAAAAGCCATATGGCTTACCATGTCATCCAAGCAATTATGTCTATTAGGTGGCTTGGATACACCTAATAGATTTGTCATTAGCTAATGCATTTTATGCTTTAGTATGGCCTTCCCATTCATGTGTTTTCCATTGAAAGAAAGCATTGAATGCTTAATAACAAAGCCAATGTCTTTAGCTTTACATTTCTTATGCTTTGGTATGGCATTCACATTTTTGTGTTGGCCATTGCAAGAAAGCATTAGATGCTTAATGACAAGGTTAGTTGGCTTGTGTAAGAGAATATAATCTCTACCATTTCTCTCACTTCCTAAGGTTAACACTTTGCATTCATTCACAAAATTGTTGTGAGAAAAATTTGAGAGAATAGAGAGAAGAACTTCAAATATTCACAAGTGTTGTGAGAGTATTTGAAATTCCAAAAGGCCAAACACCATTGTGACATCCTAAATCTCTAAATAGTTAGAGGTTTAATCTTTGTGAGTGAAGCCCACACTTCGGTTTGTTGGTTTCGAGTCATAGTTCGGAAGATCGAGTGGTTGATCTAAGTGTTGGACACTAAAAGATTGATCTTGGCTAATACAACAAAGGGAGAAGGCAAAGAAAATTTTGAAGATCCATACCGGACCCGGCGGTGCCACCACAAGCAACTTCCGCCGCGCTAAGGAAAGTCGTTTCCTACAATTGGCATCAGATCTTAAGGTTGAAAAATTTTCTTAACCCTTTCTTTTTTTAAGTTTAAGTTTTAATAATTTATATTAGATATAAATTATTAATATGCATGTTGTGATGAGTAGGCACAATTAGATTCATAAGATGAATGGTTTTTTAATGTTCATGTGATGAATGTTTTTTGATTCATGTGATGAATGTATGCGTTGATCGTTAATTTTTCGGCTCTTATTTTTAGTATTGAAATGTAAGACCATAAGGTCATATTCTTTCAAGTGTTGTAAGTTCATTTCTTTTGTAATAAGTCCATTTTGGAACTCATTTGTAACTTGGAGGAGCCGATGCCACAAAGGACTCATTACGAACCTATTCCGCGAAGAACTCAACAACATACCATGGAGCAAGATTTGAAGACCAAGGGATGCCTTGGATTATTGTACTAATTAGATTAGTATTTTTTTTAAAACAAAATAAGAGTCCGGTTAACGCAATTTTTGTATGTATGTGAAACTTCATTCCGTTACGAGTCCGTAGAAAAAAACGGGGACCAAAACGGACTCCGGAAGCTCCCGAACGGAGTAAATGAAGTTTTAGTGTTTTAACACCAGACCGATTTCGTTCGAACTCCAGTCAAACGAAACTCAAACGTTTTGCTACTGCCTGGAAAACGTTCGAACGCACTGAGAATGCTATGCGAACATTTTCAGCCCAGACCTGGGCATATATATGTTTTAAACTGTTTATTAACATGCCATATAGCATATGGTGCCTACTCTTGCATTTTCACATGCCATAACATGTAGACATGCATGATATTCAAGTTATAAAATATGATTTTATGTAAATTTAAAAGTTAAATTATAATATAAGATGCATGTAAATAAATTAATAAGATTAATTAGTTTAAAGGTTTGAAAATTACGAATTCAAGTTTAAGAACAAATGGACATTATGAGTACATTATTTTCCTTGGCATATTGGATGGAAACCCGGATATAAATTCCATAGCCGCTTCCGAATGGACGGTAATTTGGTTTGCACTCGGGATACAATTCCACGTACCTTTGGAGTAAATAACGTACTTTTATCTATTAAATGGTTTAATGACATATAGTCCATTAGTTGAATTCTAAAATTTTAAAACCTATAAGTGAACTAATTTTTAATTGTTAAAATTAATTAGATCACTTAAGAAACTTGATTAAATTAGTTTAATTAAGTTAATGATTAGTAGAGACTAATAAGTATTAGTGAATAAAATTTTAAGTGTTAAAATTAGTTAGATCACTAATAATCCACTAGTATAAAGATATGTTTTAGCCGAGATAATCTTTAATACATTAGAAACTAGTGAGATAGAAACCTTAAACTTCAAAATAGTGAGTGGGAGAGGGATATACCACAATATATCCCACGATCTCCATTGTTATCCAAAAACGTGAGATTCAATAGGCGCCTCGAGACGGCTTTGCTTCGTCCCCCTACGGATGGTGTCCTTATTGGGTCAATATCAAGTTTGGATTCCGAAAGGATAGAGACTCTAGATGTATTTGGTGATTTGACCTACCCTACGGCGACACTTCACTAGTTAAGTCCAAGGGTTCCGAAATAATGGGTCACACTCACAAAGGAATGGTTAAGTTATTAATCAAAGCTTCCTTGATCAAAATAACGGTAGTTGATTAATATAGGAATAAGAGTTATTTCAGATATATTTTTCAATTGAGAATGTCTCAATCTATCATGCGAATACTTGACCTACCCTACGGCGGCACTTATTTGTGGGATGATAGATAATCGTTGCATAGTAATTCTTTTAGGTTTCTAATTCATTATACATTGATCATGCATCATGTTTAATTTTATGCCTAAATGTTTGACAATTTTAATATGCGGCAAATGAATATTGAATGTGCGTTTATTATTTTTCCAGCCATGGCATCTGCAATAATCTCTATTATCAAACAACAAGAAAAATTAACCGGGGATAATTATGTTAAATGGAAAAGTGACATGAATACTATCTTGGTATGTGAAGACCTTAAATTTGTCATAATGGAGGAATGTCCTCCTGAGCCAGCACCTAATGCTGGCGAAGCTGCACGTAATGCCTATAATAATTGGATTAAAGCTGATGAGAAAGCCCATAGCTATAGCATCCATGTCTGAGGTTCTTGCTGCACAGCATGAGCCTATGGCGACAGCATCATAATGTTATTATGCAGTCATTACAGAACATGTTTGGGCAACCTTCAGACCGGCAACAACATGAGGCAATTGCCTCTGTATTGACCGCTAGAATGAAGGAAGGCACATCAGTCCGAGACCATGTGTTAAGGATGATGGCTCATCTTAATATGGCTGAAACCCATGGTGCACGTATCAATGTGCAAAGCCAGGTGACAATGATCATGGAAACCTTCCGAAGAGTTTCCCGCAGTTTAAAAGCAATTGTTCTATGAATAAATTGACTTTTACGTTGACTGAACTGCTAAATGGGCTCACCAATTACGAGTCCGTTATGAATGGTCCTTGTAGGCCAAATGCCGAGGCAAATGTTGCCGAATCTTCTAAATCTGCAAAGAAGAAGAAGAAAGGCAATTGGAAGGCAAAGGAAAAACCAATGAAAAAGAAGAAAACAAAAGCTCCAAAGGAACCAATGCCAAAGGAAAATGTTTCCATTGTGAACAACAAGGGCATTGGAAAAGGAATTTTCCGAAATACCTTGCCGAGCTAAAGAGAAGAAAAACTCAAGGTAAATATGATTTACTTGTCATTGAGTCTCTTTAGTGGAGGATGATAAATCCGCTTGGATTTTTGATTCTAGTGCCACTAACCATGTTTGTTGTTCTTTGCAGCTACTTGACTCATGGAGGGACCTTTCTGAAGGTAGCTTCACCATGAGAGTTGGGACAGGGGATGCTGTTTCAGCAAAAGCAGTGGGAGATTCCAAGTTAAACTTTAATAATAGTTATTTATGTTTAACTGGTGTGCTATATATTCATGGTTTTCGCAGGTAGGAATTTGATTTCTGTAACACAAAACTTATGGAATGTGGTTTTTCTGTTTCATTTAATAATAAGTCAGTTATTATTAGTAGAAATGGATTAAATATATGCACGGGAAACTCTGAAAATAATCTATATGTATTAAGGCCGTTAATGCATGAATCACTGCATAATACTGAAATGTTTAAGATTGCAAAAGATTTCTCATGATGATACCTATTTATGGCACCTTAGACTTGGTCATAGTAACCTTGACTGGATAGATAGACTAATTAAGAACGGAGTTTTAAATCAGTTAAAACTTGGTACTTTACCTGTCTGTGAATCCTGTCTAGAAGGCAAAATGACCAAGAGACCTTTTACTGGAAAAGGGATAAGAGCCAAAGAAACTCTTGAGCTAATACATTCGGATGTTTGCGGAACGATGAATGTAAAAGCCCAAGGTGGTTTTGAATACTTCGTCACTTTGATTGACGATTATTCCAGATATGGGTATGTTTACCTAATGCAGCACAAGTCAGATACATTTGAAAAGTTCAAAGAGTATCGTGCTCAGGTTGAGAACCAATTAGGTAAAAGCATCAAAATTCTACGATCAGATCATGGAGGAGAATACCTTGATAGAGATTTTGAGAAATTCTTAGTCGAGCATGGAATTGTTTCACAGCTCACAGCACCTGGAACACCACAACAAAATGGTGTTGCAGAAAGGAGAAATCAAACCCTACTAGACATGATAAGATCAATGTTTAGTTATAACAATCTACCTAGTTCATTCTGGGGGTATGCATTGCAAACTGCAATGTATATCCTGAATGTAGTTCCTTCTAAGTCTGTTTCTAAGACTCCCTTAGAGTTGTGGAATGGTCGTAAAGCTAGTTTGCGACATTTCCGCATATGGGGGTGTCCAGCACATGTGCTAAAGAACAAGACTACTAAGTTGGAACCATGTTCACAGGTATGCATATTTGTAGGCTATCCTAAGGAAACTAGGGGTGGATTCTTTTATAGTCCAGAAGATAATAAAGTATTTGTGTCGACAAATGCTATATTTTTGAGGAGGATTATATGAGAGAGTTCAAACCTCGAAGTAAAGTGTTACTTGAGGAGTTACTTGCTGGTACGACCAGTACATCATTATCAAATGTTGACAAAGACATAACACCTTCTACATCTGAAAGTCAGATGCAAGTTTATCAGGATACCATACCACCTAGGCGTAGTGGGAGGGTTGTAAGACAACCTGAACGCTATCTAGGAAATGGTGAGGTACAAGTTGTTGCATCTTGTGATGGTATAGATGATCCATTGACCTATCGTAGTGCAATGGATGATACTGATATAAAGAAGAATGGCTCAAAGCCATGAACCTTGAGATGGAGTCCATGTATTCTAACTCAGTCTGGGAACTTGTAGACCAACCTAATGGAGTAAAACCCATAGGTTGTAAATGGATCTATAAGAGAAAAAGAGGAATAGATGGGAAAGTACAGACTTTCAAGGCTAGGCTAGGCTAGTGGCAAAGGGTTATACCCAAAAAGAGGGAGTTGACTATGGAGAAACTTTCTCGCCAGTAGCCATGCTTAAATCCATCAGGATTCTTCTTTCCATTGCCACATATTATGACTATGAGATTTGGCAAATGGATGTCAAGACTGCATTCTTGAATGGTAATCTTGATGAGAGTATCTATATGGTACAACCGGAAGGGTTCATTACCCAAGGTCAAGAGCAAAAAGTTTGCAAGTTGCAAAGGTCTATTTATGGACTTAAGCAAGCATCTAGATCTTGGAACATAAGGTTTGATACTACGATCAAGTCTTATAACTTTGAGCAGAACATTGATGAGCCTTGTGTCTACAAGCGAATCATTGATGGGAATGTGGTTTTCCTTATGTTATACGTTGATGATATTTTACTCATTGGGAATGATGTAAAGATATTATCGGACGTGAAAATCTGGCTAGCTAACCAATTCCAAATGAAAGATTTGGGAGAGGCAAGTTATGTACTTGGGATTCAGATCATTCGGGATCGCAAGAAACGACTGTTAGCAATGTCTGAAGCAACCTATATCGACAAGATTCTTGTGCGATTTGGTATGCAGAATTCCAAGAAAGGTAATTTACCTTTCAGACATGGGATTCATTTGTCTAAGGAACAGTCTCCTAAGACACCTCAAGGAATTGAGGAGATGAGACATATACCATATGCTTCTACAGTTGGAAGTCTTATATATGCTATGTTATGCACGAGACCGGACATCTGTTTTACAGTGGGAGTAGTCAGTAGGTTTCAATCCAACCCAGGATTAGATCATTGGGTAGCGGTGAAACATATTCTCAAGTATCTTCAGAGAACGAGAAATTATATGCTAGTATATATAAGTCAGGATATGATTCTGAGAGGATATACTGACTCTGATTTTCAGACGGATGTCGATTCTAGGAAATCAACATCTGGATCAGTGTTCACCCTAGGTGGTGGGGCTATAGTATAGAGGAGCATTAAGAAATCTTGTATTGCTGACTCCACCATGGAGGCTGAATATGTAGCAGCTTGCGAAGCAGCTAAGGAAGCAGTCTGGCTCCGTAAGTTCTTGGCAGATCTGGAAGTTGTTCCAGATATGGATAAACCACTCACATTTTATTGTGATAATAGTGGCGCAGTGGCGAAATCCAAAGAACCAAGAAGCCACAAGAGGGGTAAGCATATTGAGAGGAAATATCACCTTATCAGGGAGATAGTGCAGATAGGAGATGTCGCTGTCACGCAGATTCCATCCGCAGACAACCTGGCTGATCCGTTTACAAAAACCTTATCGGCTAAAGTATTTGAAGGTCACTTAAATGGTTTAGGATTACATGACATGTCCCATTTGCTATAGTCAAAGTGGGAGATTGTTGGGATTTATGTCCTAGAGCTTTATGTATTGTAAATGGAATTGATTATTGTAATAATAATAAATGCATTATTCTTTTTTATCAAGTTGTTTGATTTATATCGCATATTATCCAATAATTGCACTACAAACAATAGAAGAGAAAAAGTTCCACCAGCTCAACGAATTGGAAGAATTCCACAATCAGACTTTTGAGGATGCCAAATTGTACAAAGAAAAGGCCAAGAAGGGACATGATGAGAAGTTAGTGCGCATACAACTGGAACCAGGGCAGAAGGTACTGTTAAACAAATCAATGGTGAAATTCTTCCCATGGAAGCCAAAATCACGGTGGTCAGGTCCATTTGTGATCACCAAGGTTTTACCAGATAGATCCATTGAGATACATGATCCTGACTCCAAAAAAACATTCAAGGTTAAAAACAAGCGTGTTAAGCACTACTGGGGAGAATCATTTGAGCGACAAAAAGAAAGTGTCACACTTTCAGATCCAGCCTAACGTTCGAGAAGTCACGTCTAGCTGACGACTTTAAACTTAGCGCTCGCAGGGAGGCAACCCATGCAATTTGTGTATATATTGTGATTTGGTGTGATTTAATTTGGTGTGTTTAGTTTTTGCAGATTAAGACATTTCAGGATGGAAGAAGTTCTCGTAAATCTTCACAAGAAATTTCCTTCTCTCCCTCAAAAAATCTATGATGAAAGTCTACAAAGCTCGCTTGGAACGGATGAGGTTACTGATGATCAAAGGTATTCCTATTGACATTCGTTGGATTATTGAAGCATGGGTCCAATTGTCAGGTGAGTCTTCTGACTCTTTTATTTCATATCTGCCTAGTTTAGGAAGGAGCACCTATGTTAAAAAGAGAAGAGCCAAAAGAATATGTGTCTGTTATAAATATGCTCGTATGTTTTGTGATACTCGTTGTCATTCCTTAGGAATGGTGTCTGATAATCGCGAAGATAAGATTAATTTCATTAGGGATGGCTTGAGTGGATGATATATCTAAAACTCTTGAGACGCATCCCAGTGGGTTTGTGTATCACGAAATTCGTGTGTTATATGCACAATTTCAAAAAGAAAGACAACAGTTAAGTCTTGGGAATCTGACTTAAAAAGACCCTGTTTGCCAATTTATAAGAAAATTGGATGGGAAGCTTGTCTCTGACGCATAGACGTCAATCAAGCCGCTACTTTTCTTGTACATATTATATCTCTTTGTCTTTTCCTAATAATTATAATTTGTTTTGTTGTTTTCTTTTATCTTCTCCGACAGGATCCAGACCTTTTTGACTATCACGATTTATTTTACTGTTAACTAATAATTGTCATTTGGCAGGTACTAGTGCTATTATTTTACTCACCCTTTTCAGGTATTATAAATTCAACTCATCATTGCACTTTTGAAGACATCCAGAGTAAAACATGGAAGCCACTTCAAGAAGACGAGTTGAAAACATCTGTGTGTTTTGCGGTACTAGTGTTGGTGTTAAGCCACAATACGTAGAGGCAGCACAGGAATTGGGTCGAGTTTTAGCTGCAAGGAATATGCACTTAGTATATGGCGGAGGCAATCTTGGACTTATGGGGATCGTTTCAAAAGCCGTACATGAAGGAGGCAGTAACATTTTGGGAATCATCCCAAAACCCTTGGCAGAGGCAAATCTTATTAGACCATCAAACGGAGAAGAGTTAATCGTGCCAGGTATGTCAGAACGACTGATAGAAATGATTAACCGTGTTGATGCTTTTATTGCTTTGCCAGGTGGCTTGGGTACATTGGAGGAAATTTTTACAATGTTATCTTGGGCAAACCTGAACATACACCAGAAACTGCTTGGACTGTACAACGTTGAAGGATTCTATGATTTTCTTTGTGTGTTTCTTGATGATGCCCAGAGAAATAGGTTCGTGTCAAAACCTTTAAAAGAACTCCTCTTCATTGCCAGAACTGCTCCGGATCTAATTGACCAAATCATAGCCTAAGAACCACAAATTGACCCTATCCTTTCAAAGATAAATTGGTATGAGGACGATCGTGGTAAGAGGCGTCGGATTAATCTGGATCTTAACCTTTAACTTTTCATTTAGATGTAGAATTTCAGCTAACCAGGTACGGTTTTCTAAACTCTTCTTCTGCTGTTTAAGACATTGGTGACAATGTCTCATTTAGGTTTGGGGGACGAGAATAGTTAAATTGTATATTATTTTTATTATTTTATTTTTAGTCCAAAATTTTTCTAAAAATACAAAAAAATTGAAATTTTTTAAAAAATTACAAAAATATTTTGGGTTTTTGTGTTTTTATTTTGACTAAAAAGGTGAAATTGGCAAGAGATAGCCGAGTAAGGAGTTTCCACTCCTGAGACGTATCTCAAACCTAATTCGGAACAAGTTATTTTTGTTTATTTCCTTTTGAATTATTTAATTTGTGAATTCTCCATAATACTGACTAAAATGGATCTTCATATGCTCAGTTAGCAGATATTATCAACATGCATAGTAACATACGGACATGAGGTATAATTGAAAAGTTTGTAATATTCAGTGCTCTAGTTTAATTGGAGTAAGCATCTAAAAAAACATTGGAGTAAAAAAAAAAAAAGTCTGAGATCCGAGTTATTAAGTCTGTAAGGGTGTTTTAACACCTAGTGCCCTAAAGCCAACTGGTTTGGGAGTCACTGGCCCAAAGCTCGCTACATGGATCAAGGATGTTGCAAAAATATATATATATATCTGAAGTCTGAGTAATTAAGTTCGTAGGGGTGTCTTAACACCTGATGCCCTAAAGCCAACTAGTTTGGGAGCCACCGACCCAACACTCGCTACATAGATGGAAGGTACTATATATATAAAAAAAATAATTCAAAAATCAAAGAAAAAAATCAGAAAAATCAGAAAAATTATTTCATTGATGCAAAAAGGTGTGAATTCTGATAAAACTTTAGGACAAAAATATTACTCTCTTATCAACTGCACTTGTGACAGTTATGGGCAAAAATGAGTTGATTAATATTTTGTCGGCTGTGCATATGGAGAATGGTAAATATAATCGGAGAATTTACTTATTCAGTAATTTAGAAAGAAAGAAAACAACTAGTAACTTGGAGTAGAAGTTTCACCTGATTAGTCAATAACTTCTTTATTCTCTTTTCTCTTGTCTTTTTGCTTTTGTGTGCATTAGTTTTATTATCTTTTTACTTTTGTAAAACGTTTGTGGGTATCGTTTCTGTAAGCCCTCACGAGACTATAACTCGTCCACTAGGGACACATATGGGTTTAAAGGCTTGTTGCATATGCTAAATGCAATCGTGATCCCTACGAAAGTGGCTTAGTTTAATTTTAATTGTTTCTTTTATTTTATTTTGTTGTTTTGCTGGAGGACTAGCAAAATGTTAGGTTTGGGGGTGTGATGAGTGGAAAATATATTAATATTTACCGCCCCTTTTACTTAATATTTTGTTTAGTTTCTCGGGTTTGATGAACGTTTTGATGTGTTTTAGTTTATTTTGCAGATAAAATAATATTGGGACACAATGAAATCATTTGGGATGAAATGTGGGTCAAATAAGGGCAAAACTTGGACTTGACATATTAATTTTGGAGATTGGAAACTTGAAAGGGCGTTTTAACGAAGTGCAGTTTTGGAAATTCCAATTTTATGCATCTGTCATATTTTGGTGATTACTTTTTTACTCCGATATCAGATTGAGCTGATTCAAGTTCCAGATTAAAGAAGACTCAAAGATCTACAACTTTGAAAGATAAAATAATTTCGAATTCTGAAGATTTCATGCCCGAAATTGATGAACCATCCAGAAGTGTGTTGTGTGTAATTATTAAAGTCATTTTCAAAGCAAAAAAATAAATTAATAAATAAATAATAAAAATTATCAAATCACCACCAAACATGATAAGCAATTAGTGGAGCAATTAATAATGGATTTGGTGAAGCAATTAGTGGAGCAATTAATAATGGATTTGGTTGATGATTTGATGCAGGAAAAATTTTGCCTATAAATACCAAGCCATTTCATTTGTAAATTCATACTTTCTTCTAAGGAATTCCTTAAGAATACTAAGAAGACTGTATCTTGTTTGTTTATTTACAGCTTTCAGTAATTAATTTCCGCTTTCGCACTTTCTTTTCTTTACTTGTCAGTTTTTATTTTTTGCAATTTACTTTTACGCACAATACTTTTCTTTCTTTAATTTTCAGTAATGAGGAGGTAACTCCCATTTGCTGGGGTAAAAGGTAAAACTTTTATTACTAATATTTAGATTAATCTCCCTTAATTATAATATATAAACTAGTTAAAACCTGACTTAACGAGGATACCGCCATATTGGTCGGTTGGTAATTATTTAAATTGGTTTTAACCTGACTAAACTGGATACCACCTGATTGGTCGGTTGGTAATTAATTATTAATTTGACTTAAATCATACCGCCTATATGGCTGGTTGGTAATTATCATGCAAAGTTAATATTATATTAAGGGAGATATCTAAAATAGAAGTAATAAAAGTGGATCCTTTTACCTCAGCATTTTCTTTTATTGTACTTTTACTTTATTTACTTTTCAGCAATTTACTTTCAGCATTTTACTTTCAGCAATTTACTTTCAGCAATTTACTTTCAGCAATTACTTTTCAGTAATTTACTTTCAGCATTTACTTTTCAGCACTTAAGTTTCAGTATTTAATTTCAGCATTTTACTTTCCGTCATTTACTTTTCAGTAATTTACTTTCACAGCATTTTACTTTATGTCTTTTATTTTATTTAAGTTTTTACTAGCCCTAGTTATGTGTCGTAACTAAGTTAGTTATATGGGGTTGTGATGAATTCTAATATCATCGGTTTATAAGGGGTTATTTTATAGTTTGGGTAATTTAAAGGTTTACTTATTAGTCTTAAGCTTAATGCGTCTTGTTAATTGGCCACTAATAAGATTGATCTGGTAAATCTAAAATAAACTTGACAAAGGAATTTTAGGTTTCAGCCTTAGACTTAATAGCCCACGATCTTCCTTGAGGATAGATAACCCTTTAATAGATTTCCTTATATGATAGACATATACCTGTCGGGTGGGGGTAGCCATAATTGGAACTTAAACTTAATGAATCCATGTAATTTGGTTGACATAGACATATGGTTCAATTGGGTTATACTGGGTATTTTCGTCTGACCATCGACAGAGGCTTTCGCATAATTTAGTGTTCCAGGTTAGTAAACCGATATATTACACAAAAATGAAATAACCACTTCATCTTTAAAATGATATTGGAATATTCACAACCCTAGATAGTTTCCTAATATTGAATTTTCTTAAACCTACTTTCGCGCAATTTTATTTACTTGTTTTTAAATTCAAAATCATCACCATTTCAAATCAATCAATCAACCTGTTAGATACTAGTAATCATTTGACCTCATAAAATTAATAGATTAGGTATTAAGTCCTCGTGGGATCGATAATTTTTATACTACTTGAACGATACGTGCGCTTGCGTTATACGCGTGTGTGTAAGCACCGGTCAGTATTTATAGAAAGTTCTGAAATTTACGTTTTGACCCATGTAAAATTACAATTAGGTCTTTGCCATGGAACTTTCTCGAAAATTCACATTTTTGAACCGCTTTTGATGCAAATTTTGAAAGGTGTTTAACACGAAAGTTGTTCGTCTCAGAAAAATGAGCTCAATCGAAGTTCGTTTTCTGTGTTTATAACTGAAAAAATAAAATTTTATGTGTATAACGATATAAAGAGAAACTACGTAACCGATTCTCGAAACCACGTATTTTCCAACACGACGAAACTTCACTTAAAAATATTCAAACCTATTTCCCAACACATAAACTCTGATTTTCGATTATCATCCCGTTCCAAAACCTTAACTTTAATTCAGAAGCCTTCCAACACTATTCCTAGAAATGTTATATATATGTTATAATATTATCCATATTCGGAAGTCGCCTCACTTTACACCTTTTCAAAAGTCATATATTCCATACATCAATAGAAATCATGCTATTTCGAAACAAAACACATCGAATCAAACATTTCATGCTAAAAACACATCCGAATTATCATCTCGATTCACACTCGATCATAAGAACACGCTCAAACCATTTCAAACTCATCCATCAACAGAAAAGAAAGTCGAACAAGGATTCTATACAACCAATCACATGCATCATTCAAAACGTGGAACATAGCACATGTTCTTTACATGCAATCAAATACAGTATCAAAATGAAAATTTAATACAAAATTTATACTATCTATCGTCTATAATACAAAATGGAACTCATTCATTTCACATCATGTCATTCTATATCATATAAGTAAACGACATCAATATCAAAGTTTACATACTCACATATCCAATCGCACATACAACATTGTATGGCTGACAACCTAGCATACATCACTATTTCAATCCTCAAAACATTCATGACTAATTATAAACTTACATACATATTCTTATAACGAACATAATATTTTATAAAAATAAATACATCCATTGTCACAGCCAGAAGTGACATATAATCTCATATGCTCTTATGATGTTGATAGTCTGAAATATGTCAATCTCTGTCATTATTCAAATTAGAAAACGTAAAATGATCTCTTTCAAAAACCATTTCGAAAATGCATTTCACAAAATTCTTTTACTGTAAACAAAATCAGTTTCAAAATCCATCATCATAAATCCATATGAAGCATCCAACATAACCCAACTAGAGGAAACATAACGAGTGCCCAATGCTTGAATAACGCGCACAAATCGGACAATGAATGAAATGATCTCTTGTCGATGGAGGGTCAGGTCGGCCCACTGCAGTTGGACAAACCTCTATACAAGCATCACAGTGGAAACATATCATATCAAATTATAAAACTATAAAAAAATCATATATAAGCGCCATGACGGAAACATATCATATGGTATAATATTATAAACAATATCGAAATGCATCAAAATCAAAATGTAAGTCTTTTGAAATCATTTCCCCCCAAAACATAAATATGTGTAAATCAAAAATAAATATTTAATGCAAACTTTTCAAAATACATATCGATCGTCGACTGTTCAATCACGTGCACGGATTGGACAGTGTATGGACCATATCGACAGGGTAGTGGGCCAGCCATTTTTCGATGGTCTGGATCCCATAACAAGCGCCCCGGCCAATCCGGAACGAAATATGTACAAACGCCACAAAGGGTCAAAAATATAAAATCATCAAGCACCGTGACAGAAATAGATTTTCAAGCATCTCAAAGGAAATAAAGTTTTACAGTTTAAAAATATCAAAACCATTTTCGAGCGTCGAGACGGAAATATATTATATGGCACCTTGATGGAAACATATTGATAGATCTCAAAACATGAAAACGTGAATCAAGCAACGAGGCGGAAAAATTTCTTTATCCTTTATAATCAAAATCAAAATATCTGAAATCTTTCTTTCTTCTTTTTTCCTTTCCTTTTTCTTTTCAAAACACTTTTATGTCAAAAATCAAATACCAAGTTTTCAAAAGATGGTTCAAAATATTAGTTCACAATTAAGACTATCAACATCATAAATTTACTTATACCTCAAAACAAAATGATTTCACATCACTTACTTATACATATACCTATATAAACCACATACTTTTAACTTAGTATACCTATACACATACCTATATTTATAGTATACAAACATTTACAGATAATCCAAATCACTTATATCAATCAAAACCAATGCACTATCGTACCATATACCAGAAATCAAATCAAATAGCAATCATAAAACCTATATGGTCTATTCATAATAGAAAACTTACCCAGATGATCGGATACCCTATAGCTGTAGTCACCGACACCTAAACCTTAACTATGATACCACAACTGTAACACCCTGCCAGAGGCAGGATGCTACCGACAGGAGACATGATTGACCCATCTCTATAAGCCTCTAAATTTACAAAAAATCTGGCATGATGTTTCATAAAATTGGACAACCTGGATCTTAGTCTAGCATCAAAATGAACCTGAAATAAATATCATATATTAAAATGGACCTCAGGTCCACACAACTTCACCTAAGGGCTCTGTGCCCATATCATCTGTCAACACTCAAGGGCTCTGTGCCCATAATATCATAACAATCAAATTATTTACTTAATACATATACAAAGAGCGTGCTCAGCACGACAAATAAAATATTGATCACAAATCCTAGACCTTTAAAACTCTTCCCAAGACACTTGCGAGGGTGACTATCGCTTGGGTGATCCGGATCTCGAGCATGACTTCCAAAGATATCATGGTTGACCAATCTGGAAGACAACCTGTAAAACTAGCAAACTGGTTTGGTGTGATTCTTAAAAACTCAGTAACTAACCATGCTAGTATTACAACAAACAAGTAAAAAATAAACAATAATGTAACAACCAGTAATCTCGGCTACTGTTACGTTGCGAGACGAGTGTCACATAACCTAAATTATGTATGGACACATATACACTCATGAAATGACCTTGGGGACAATCAGTATATTCCTCGAAATTCTGATATGAAATTATACGATGTTCCACCCCGGATAGCCCATGGTGTTTGGGCCATAACTTTCTCATACGAACTTCGATATTTATATATTTTATATCGCCAGAATACTGAGATCGAGACCTACAACTTCCATGTTAAATATTTTTCCAAATTCGAACTAGAAACGGGTTGAAAATATAGATCACAAATTCAGATGAATAGTACCCGAGGGTCATTCTATTAAATTCTCAAAGTTTCTACAAATTTCTTAGACATGAATAAGTTGATGAGAGGTCCTAAATTTTGGCCTAGCGTCACGACGCTACACACCACGCATCGCGACGCGTACTGGGGAATTTGTAAAAATTTGATTCTGGGTGCGTCGCGATGCGTAGTGAAAATTTTCAAGCATTCGTTTATGGAATTGTGAGCGTCGCGACGCGTAAGGTCCTGTGTCATGACGCGAAGACCAGAAATTCCCCAAAATATTTTTTAATTCATTCCAGCTTCACCCTAGCATGTTAGAGGCCACCCCAAGGGTCTCGTATCAGCTCGTATATATACAGTTTTCCATGATAAACACATGATACGTAGTGAAGTGTTAACGGGTACTTGAATAGATAAATTAGCCTAGTTCTGTAACTTTTTCTCAGTCCATCTTCTAATCAAGATTATCAATTATGAGATCATCGCAGAAACCATAAATTTCTTCAACAAAGTGAAGTAATGCTAGCGGGACTCCAAATCTGTGAGTGGACACTCTATTTCTAAGTTGATTTTTCTTTGTATTGTTTTAAGTACCACTTACTTTTCTTCACATAGGGCGTTAACCAGAATTTTATTACAAATGCTTTCAGATAATGATGTTTTAGAAAGAATGATTTTAATAAAATGAGTTTTGAGTTTTTTGGAGGCATGAGGAAAACCCACCTCAGTATGTAACTTATGGAATTGACAGATGATATGTGCACATGTAGAGGACTCGAGGGATGGTGATACGTAACGCCCCCAGATCCTAGTTCAGGATTAGGGATGCAGATGCCCCTAGATCCTAGTTTTAGGGTAAGGCAATATGTAATGACCCAAGTTCACTAGTTTAGGCATATTGGGGGACGGCGATACCTAACGCCCCCATATGTCAGGTTTTTCAGAGACAAAGAACATGTTTTAGAAAACAGTTTTCAGAGATCAGTTTGCAGATATAGATTTCAGAAATAGTTTTCAGAGAAAAGTTTTCTAGAAAATAAAGTTTTCAGAAACAGCAGCTTTATAAGAGACATTTAGAAAATATTTTTTCATAAAGGTTTCTAGAAAGAGTATTGTATTCAGGAAAGAAAAGTTTTCAGAAAGGACCTGATTTAATTTCTAAAACATAAGTTCTCATAAAGTATTTTATTTTTCATTTTAAACCGTCCACTCACTTAGATCGTTCAAACGGTCTAATCCCCCCACTCCCAATTTCTTTGTCTTGCAGGTTATTTGAAGGACGAGCTCTGGATGATGGATACTGATGGCATTCACTAGGGTGTTCGGTCCACCAGGTCTTGTCAGAAGTTTAGTTCAGTCAAGTCAAGTCAAGTCCAGTTTCAGAGATTTTGTATAACAGAGTTGCATATAAACTTTCATATATAGAGTTATTAAGAAATATGATATTTTCTGTACAGTCGTGTATATATTGTTTTACGTACTATGTTGAGGATTTGGGCATTGGTTCCATATTTGAAATTTTGTTGAGAAAAGTATTAGTATTGCTTGTAGTTAAGAAGTCAGTGGCTTAGGGGGATAATACGGCCTATTCCCTACTGATAGCATCTCCCGGATTGGGGATGTTACAAACAAACAAACAAATCAAACATATCAGTAGTTTATCAGAATTACTAAATTATTATAAGTTCACATATATTAATTAATTATTATTCTTTGTACTTGACCTATATCAAATTCCTATGTCTACATGTTCACATATACACCAATCTATTAATCAAACATCCAAATCCCACAAGACATCAGTATGATTATCAAAGAATATGTCATTTTACATAAAAACCATTTCAATCTCAATAAATATGAAGTCACATTTTATTACTTATCACAAGTAAAAAACTTTGAAATATCATCAAATCGATAAATCTAACAAACTTTCTTTAATATCAAAACAACTTACTTCAATATCAAAACAATCTTTATTTAACCTTCCTTAACCACGATAACCTTAAATTAACACTTAGGGTTCATGTGCATTCACACATACCATATCACACTTCTTTAATATACATGCAAATACAATTTCAAAGTTCTTACATATATACATACATACGACTACAACCTAACAAACACGCTTTATAACATCTGATTTTCACATAATTTTCAAATCATCCATTCAATTCACATAAGCATACACGATCCATACATATCACGAGTTCTGTTATACACAAACATATACGCATAAATATTTTCAAACGTCAAGTAACCAACCACAAAGCACGCATAACAATCAGTACATCAAAGATCACATCATCCAACAACATATACATACAGCTGGCTTGCTCACATAATGCTCGTACGAGACTCATTACCTTTTTTAAAATAGGTATGAGATGAATTCCGTCCGAACGGATTCCCTAACCAGCTCGACTACTATACTACGAGAACATCAACCAATTAAAAAGACACACATATCACAGAACACAAACTTATCGCATGACTTCTCATACACAAGCACATCCATGAAAACACTCCAAAATATCATTCAAACACTCACATACATGCATATGTTAAAACATATGAATATACATATTATTACGAATACAAAAGTCATAACTTTAACAATCCCCATATCTTTCATTTACCGATCAAACATACTTAGTTTCCTATTTTCTATCCAGAAACCTTTGATACAAAAATTATTAATTAAACTTATTCATTCAAACAATGTTTAACTTATACTCATTCTTTATCATACTTAACCACTTCAATCTTTACAAAAATAAATCACATGTATAAAGTAATAACAACTTATTCATATACTGTATTCATACATAAGCTAATACCAAGTCAGAAATCATGGTTTGCTCCATTTGTCCATTTCCATATACCCAACCTATATATATCTTAACATAAAACGCATATAGAAATATATGTTCATATACTTATACACTTACTTATTCATTTACTTACACGTATTCATATCGTTACAGGTTCATACCCTTACGTACATCTATACATACACATAAACAATAAGCTCATCAAGTATTTCACTTCAAAACACATCAATACATATATACAAACATTAATATCATTGAACCTCTCACTCCATATCATGGTAATAAAAAAAGCCATACCTGCGATGGTCATTTCACTTAACTAAACATAGCCTCGAGCTCTTTCTCAAACTACTTCTTAAATATACTCTTTTTAACCAAATATATCGATCATCTATATACATATATATGTATATTCAAAACACGAATTTACCAATTAAGCTCTTATCGCATGAGTTGCTTACTTAGCTGCACGAGCACTCTAGGTCCTAGTCAAGTCTGCCAAAACAAATGGCGAAACACCGTAAGAATCATAACTTAAAAGAATTCTCGACCAAACTACGATAAAATTCCGGATCTTTTCGGAACAACCAAATCAAGTTCGATTTCAATACTTTCAGTTCCATTACTCTTAAAATATCATTACAAACTATTCCAAACCACTAGTTCACTTAAATCCCCGATTTACGAGTTTTAAAAAAATCATCCGAAAAATTTCCCCAAAAAATACGGAAGGGCCCCGAACCCTCTGAACCTACATGAATTTATCCAAACATGTTCGTAATATCATATATAACTCATAAATATCGTTAAAATCAAAACATATCATTTTATGCAAAAATCCAATTTTACCAGAAACTTGCATATTATATCGGATTGATCAAACTCGTTTCGATTTCACTCGGATTCTATAAAATACTCATACTCAATATACTAATACTCAAAAAATTCAATTCATATCAATATGCTATTCTACGAAGCTATTGGATATATTCGGACATTTTACGGAAAACTTAAAATTAGAGACTTTTTATCGAGAGGTCTTACTAAGATTTCAAGACCATATACGGACTCCAAATGACCCCACGAACGCACTGGAATTGATGGAATTCTGATCGGAGCTACTGTTCACCATGGGTCACTATTCATC
The DNA here is from genome assembly GCA_019454045.1 of Zanthoxylum bungeanum. Classification (NCBI taxonomy): domain Eukaryota; kingdom Viridiplantae; phylum Streptophyta; class Magnoliopsida; order Sapindales; family Rutaceae; genus Zanthoxylum; species Zanthoxylum bungeanum. The sequence continues at coordinate 1,978 of SKCR01003985.1, read as the reverse complement.
AGAATGTTTCTTCATTGTTTTGAGTACAACCGGGCACATAACAGAAAATCGATCACCGCCAACTTTTAGTACTCTCCAAGAGCTTCAATTTGGCGGGTGGCTCGGGTCTTGAAATGAAGCGAGGAGCCAGAATCAGGTCACCCACCTTCACCCACATTTCCCTTTACTTTCGTCGGAATGCAGCGACTTCAGGGCGGCCACCGGTAGTTGGTTGGTGGGGGAGTGTTGGTGTACCTTTCTGTGGTGGCGCACCGGCCGGCGGTGGCAGGCTGACCACCGGCGTAGGCATGCTCCAAAAACACAAGGAGGGGTCGGGTAAGAGGTCTAAGGGACTTTTGATTTTTTTCGTAATTTTTGAAACTTGAGGGTATTTATAGAAAAGTTCTGGAAATTTCTGTTTTGACCCCCGCGAAATTACAATCAGGTTCCTACCATGAAAATTTCTCCAAAATCATATTTGTAAACCCTTTTTTATGTAAATTTTGAAAAGTGTTCAACACAAAAGTTATTCGTCTCAGAAAAGCAAGTCCGATGGTTCAAAAATCAGCTCAATCAGAGTTCATTTGTTATGTTTATAACCGAAATAATAAAGTTTTATTCGTATAACAATATAAACAGAAATTGTCTAACCGGTTCCCGAAACCACGCGTTTTCCAACGCGACGAAACTTGACTAAAAAATATTCCAACCTATTTTCCAACACATAAACTTTGATTTTCAATTACCATTCCGTTCCAAAACCTCATTGTTCCTAAAAACTCAGGATATTACATTTTGCACCAAAAACCCCAAATTGTCATGATCTACATTTAGTGGGCAAAAGTTTACATTTTGATCTTTTTAGTCCTAATTTGTCAATTAGAAGTCTAGGTGAATTACAATCACAACCAAAATGATTTTTACATCTTATATACATCAAAAGACATCATATATATGAAAAATCCAAATTTTAATTTAGACATAAAGCCTAATTTTATCAACTGATCAAATTAATTAAAATTAACCAAAATTAATTTATATTCATAATCTAATCCAAGCTATCCAATACCAATCAAGTCTCACCACTATGAAATAACCCAAGAATATTTTTAGGTCATTTTTGAGTGGCCTAGTAACTCTAAAATGGCAACAAGTCATCTAATGACCATAATAAGCCTTAATTACACTAATTGAGCTTACTTTAATTTACTACACTGTTGGAATATATGCCCAAGAGCATAATGTAATATGTAAATGAGATTTTATTTTAAGTAATAAATGATGCAATGATTCATTTATTAAAATTATTATAAATTATCATGTATGCCCTTGGATACTAAATGTACTTTCAGATTTAGTGTATAAGCGTTATACACAAGAGGATTTAAATATGAAATTAGTAATCCTAAATAGTCCGTAGAGAGTAAACAAAGACAAACACTTTGTTTGTGGTTTATCTACAGCTGCGGTCCATCCCATATTGTATGATGACTTTGATCCGAGTTCGTTTATGTGGTGACATATGAATGAAGGCACCTTATATGATGCGATCATATAGGACTGAACCAAGACATAAATGAATTTCTTTTAATATCTATTAATCAAAGAAATTCGTATCAGTCTAATATATGATCATATATGGGTTGATCTTAATTCTGAGTGTACTACGAACTCCTACATGACATGCTATCTCCTTTGATTTACAAAGGTGAGGTTGGTGAAGCAATCTCGACCAATAGCTACGTATTTTGGGGACATGGTTTGGTGTGTAGCTCGGGACGTTTTACATAGATATGGAATCCACTCCTTCTTGCGAGAAGTAGATGAGTATCTTCCTTAAGCGTTGATTCAGTACTTGAACGGTTTATGAATAGAAATATTAATATTCATAATAGTTATGAATAAATCGTTCATCAGTGAATCAATGGTACTTATGGCACAAAATAATTAGAGGGGTATAGCAGACATTATGACTCGACTCTAATTATGAGATACTCGT
>SKCR01003984.1:0-26774 GCA_019454045.1 Zanthoxylum bungeanum | reverse complement strand
TCTCAGTGATCAAATCAATTTGAGCTATTTATTTGTCATTTTTATATGTTTGAGATTTTATTATATTCAAAAATAAATTCTGTTATTTACATCTAATGTATTTATCTCAGTATCATCTTTATATAATAAAACACTTTAGTGTTCTACAATATAAAGGTTTATCCGCAACGGAAATATATTAAACACTGATATAGAGATAATGTCTCCAGTCAAACTAGTTACATTAAACAGTTCCTAATTTAAGTACATACCCAAAGGGTAGTTCCTAAACTTAGGTATCTACGGTCGAAACAGCGACTTTCGTCCTGTTTCGATTTGCAGAGAAATCTCGGCTTGAAGTCAGTATATCCAGCTCATAGCGGATTCTGAACATCAATACATATATTTTATGTACCACACTAAGTATTTAAAATCTAATTTCAATACCAGTAGTGAACATAACTTTGACAAATATTTTTAAAGTTAGAACCTCGCCCTTCTTTAATTCCTTCGTGTCTTCCATATCCAAATGGTAGTCACTTTGGGATATGTCAATTATCTTTTCAATATTTCACAAACCTTTGGCCAACCCTTGGGTTTCGGAATATCGAAACGAGTGTGCACCTTGTGCAACTCGCCCAATTGCAAACTTTGATTTCTCTCCACTAGAATAGTCAAATCAATTCTCTAAGAATTATTAATTGCATTTTAATACTTTTAAATCTAAAGATAGATTTATGATAAGTATATAATTAAGCACTAAAGTCATCATCACATAAATCTTCCAAAGATTTTATGCTCTACTTATTTGCTTAATTATGGCCTAGATATAACAAGTTATTTTATCCAATAAAGTAACCTATTATTAATTCCCAATGAAAATTAAATCATTAAAACATTTAATCCAAGGATTATATATTTAAATATTCAACTTTTCAATTCTTTCTTGATTTCAATAGTCCAACTATTTAATCAATTTCAATAAGGTACTATTTATTATAATGATTACAATAATCCAATTATTTAATCAACTATAATTTTAATATTGATTACTATAATCTAATTATAAAATCAACTATCATTTTAATTCAATTATATTGATTACTATAATCCAATTATAAAATCAACTATAATTTGAATGAGTTTGTATATAGTCCAACTATATATATTTTTAAAACAACATAAAATATTAGTCCAACTAATACTTTTAATTAATATGACGAGTAAAATATAGATGAGCGCGTTTAGCGAGTATTCGAACGAATGTTGCAAATTCAATACTTGCCTCCCACTATTTTTCGTCGAGCCTCTAACCCTCTGTGGAGTACTCGGGAAACCGTGTTTCCTAGTGGGCTAGGATCCTGTTAAATAACATACAACCTTGACTTTGGCCAACAAGCTGTATGCTATTTAACCAGGTAGATCTCACAGATCAATTGGATCCAATCCAATTCCCAGATCTGGTTAGGTGGACATCCAAGTCCTAAACATATTACTTATGCCAATGTATCTAATACATTTTCCTAACCTTATCCTCCGAATCATCTAGGCCTTGGCTTTGGCACAACAAACCTAATGATTCCAGTTAAGCGGGACCCATTGACAAGGAAAGTTTCATAATCAATGTCGTTGGACAAGAAGTGATCTTGACTTTGGCCAACAAATCACAACTTGGACAAGACACCGATGTGGAACAAAACTCTCATGATTCAAATACATCCATAATTGACAAGGTCTTGACTTTGGCCAACAAACCAATGCCAATCGGATCTTGAACAAGAATCATTCAATGGAAGGATAATCGCTTAATATAGAACGAGGGTTTTTCGCGTGCAAATTGGCTACCAATTTAATTATCTTTGTTAAGGTCTCATCATCATACACCCTTAAACATGCATTCTAAATACATAATAAAGCGAGTATGAAATAAAATAATAATGATATGCGGATGGATACATTACACATTGATCCTAGATCAAATCTCTCCCTTTCTCACTCAAGCTAGCACTAGTATTACTTCTACCCATTACACTACACTTCTAAAGAAACCTCATATACATAGAGGGGAATAGGTGAGAAGAGAATACAAGAGAATAGAGGTGATAAGGCTGGACACGCAGGTCCAATTTAATAAATCGAATTTATTACAACAATTTCTAAAATTGCCCACCCAACTAATATCCATCCGATATACATTATTCATTCAACACAACCACGTATTCACACACATAAGCATGCTGCTATCAATCAATCTAATCAAATTAATTAATCTGATAATTAAGTGATCATCCAATGTTCAAACAACGATTTGATTTTTGTTCGAGTCAAACTCATTTTTTGCGAATAAGTACTTAAAGTACGAATTCATGAATTAAATTAAACTACATCATTAAATCTAATTAACATGTATTTAATACTAATTCATTATTCAATTCTAAATTAAATATTACACTTTTATTTAATAAACCTTTTACGATTTAAATTCCAAATTTAATCGTAACGCGTCTCAAAGACCGATTAACGTCCAACGTCAATTCAATTAAAGTCCAATGGGCTTTTAATTGATTTCTTAAGGCGTGGACTTTTGGTCAACTCGGGTCAAACCGATAACCAAAGTCCAATCCGGGATTTACCCATAAGCCCATAAATCAATCTTGGCCCATTAGGCCCAATTGAACTTTAAAGGTTCATTAGTCGCATTTGGGCTTTATGGTTAAGGTTTTGGGCCCAATTGGATCCAATCCATTTGCCCTAAACCAAACTTGATAAATCAAGCCCAATAGGCCCAAATATAACATTAAAGTCCAATTTCCAAAATTAGGTCCAATTAATTAAATATCACAAAATCCAATTTCATATTCAATTAAACTAAAGTGTATTACATGATTAATCAACTAAATCAATATTTCTAAAACACCATATTAGTCCAATTAATCATGTTTAATTCATTATTACATGTCCAACATACAAATTGAAAAATCAAACCCATTTACATGCTACAAAGCTCTCGGCCAAGGAGGATTTTTGTGTCCGATTTGGTTTCAATCCAACCGAACCCACAATCGACATTAAATCACCATCCAATTTGATTACATATACATCCAATGTCATAAAATCAAAAAATACCAAGACATTAAAGGGCATACACCAATTCGGCCAACATGAGAATTTTGGGGATTTATGTTCAATTCAAAGTACAATCCAATTGACCATAAATTAACATCATCCTACATGATTCTAACTCATCAAATGAACCAAAACCAAAAATTCCAAGAATCCAAAATCATCCACACATTCGGCCAAGTGAAGCAAATTGGGGATATTTGTTCAATTCAAAATTCAATCTAATTAACTTCAAATTAACATCACCCAACATCATTAAAACTCATCCAATGAACCAAAATGAAAAAATTCCAAATTTCCAAACATGCTTCAACATTCGGCCAAGGTAAGTATTTGGGGATTTTTATCCAATTCAAAATTAAATCCAATTCAATCTCAAATCAACATTATCCTACATCATTATAACTCATCCAATGGATTAAAATGAAAAAATCCAAGATTACAAAATACATACACATTCGGCCAACACTTCAAATTTGGGCAAAATTGATCCAAATACATTTTGTTGAAATTGATCATATCAATCTTCAATATAACATATATTAAGCATGCTTAAACATCCAATTTTATAAAATCATGCTCAAATTAAAAATACCCAATTTTAAGCCCTACATTTTTCATGCTTGAACCTATAGCTCTTGATGCCATTGTTGGTTTTAATCTAGGTCCCAAGATCAAACAAGACATGAAAATCGTGCATGAATACACCAATGAAGATAGCGGAATACTTACATTGGTTGCTTGTGACGATTTGAAGACGATAGAAGCCAAAAACGCACTGCAATGGACGCCCACTGCATGCAGTCCACTGTCTTCTGTCTTCAGTATTTGAGCTACGAAAATGAGTTCCTAGATTCGTCGGATGGATCCCGGCTCATGGTTGAACCTCCCTACCACCTTCGCAAGACTTGTAAGTGTGCTAGCACTTGAATTTTCACCATGAAAATCCACTCTTGCTTCCCTATTGTTCACGCCCAAACTGGTTCAAAACCAGTGAAGAATAGCCACTGTTTTGGCGTGAGAGAGATGAGAGAGTTAGAGAGAAAAATGTGTTAACTTTTCTTTCATTTTTGTTTCTAAAAACGTAAGTGAGAAAGAGAGAAGCAATGAATGTATTTCATTAACCAAAAATGAATTTTTAGATAAAAACTCTTCAAAAACCGTGAAAAGCATTTCCCTCCAAAAATTCATCATCATCACACATTGAGAATAGAGACAATGTATCATCCCATAAAGGTGACTAGATACATCCATCATCTATTCGTGTCAAGTGATGAGATATCGCGATGTGATTTGCGGATACCATTCGTTTCAAAATACGAATGTGTCCGCAAACACTTTCGGGCTCGGTATCTCTAATTCCGAAATAACGCATTTCCGTCGCGACGAGAATTAATTAATTTCGCCTAGCGAAATTACTATTCAGATCGCTAACGAATTAATTCTAAATTAATTCGTTTGCCCGAATTAAAATCTAATTTTTATTCCGCGTCGAACTCTAATTTCGTTTAATATATCGAATATATTAATTTACCGATTAATTCCAAATTAATCGTTATCTCTCTTTAGACGATATTTTATCCTAGATAAAATATCTCCGTAATTAATCCTAGATTAATTTCTCTCTCTCTTCTATATAATCCCAGATTATTCAAGAGTGCGAGTTGTGCGTCATCGGTGGATTATCGGGAAGCGACCCATGAGATCTCCGGATAAGTTGGCAGTAAATACGGTCGTCGGAGTATCCGAATCACGTACGTACCAAGTACTACGTTCTACCGATTTACGAGACAAGGTCGACTCCTAGCAAGCACCAAGTCTACCCAATTCTCCGGACATATCCTAATAAGAATATTAAGATCTATATCAAGCGTAGTATATCATTGTATTGTGCATATCGGTCCAGTATCAGATAATCACGTGCTAGGGCTGGGGCTGGATAAGTGTCTGCCCCGTCCGAAACACATATCGGATGTCTGGTAACATAGTCTCTATAATCAGATATACATGACCTGGTCACAATATCCCGATTGGTTGCGCAACACTCAAGAGCACTAGTACCGTATCCTACGTGACATCAACTCCAATATGACTGAAGTGACACTTCCGTCTTGACATCACACCCAATACTCTACGATTCTCTGATAAACCCAGAAGTGGTGTACTCAGAACCTGTTTAAAGTCCCCTACCAGCAAAACCAAAGTTTATCGATTATCGTAAGTATTAGCGATGCAAGTCTCAGTTTAAGACTATACACACCTACCTTGATTTCGGCCTCCCATAGACACATAGTCATAATACCAATGGGATTCCGAGGGGTCTATCCAGAGCGAAGCTGTTTCCCGTACCATCGGTGAAACACGATCTCCTATCGCACTTGCATAAGTATCCAATACTTATATATATGAGAACTATGCCGTTGTGCCCTCACAACGCACACAAGTGCAATACTAGCCTATTCCGCATTATCGATGTCCAGTCTCGATAATACTACGGCTAGGGATATTTAATGATTAATCCTTCGTGGACTGATACTGTCTCATATCATCTCAATCCAGGAACTAATCATAGGGACCTCTCTTCATTTATATATCTATGGTGATCTAATCACTAATGATGAGAGTGCAATTTCCTTGTCATATAGTTAATTGCTACAACAACACATGATCTGTGCAAATAGTGACGCTATGGGTCATTTTGTCCAACAGTCTTCTGCCAGGTCTTCTCTTTCTCAAGCGAAGTACTGTTTCAATATGTCCATGTTGATCGGCTCGGTGAACTCATTCCCTTCCAAATCTGACTGTCTCACTGCCCCATTTCCCATTACTTTCTGCACTATGTAAGGTCATTCCCAGTTAGGTCTGAACTTTCCTCTCGGATCTTTCGTCGACGGCCTTGACTACTTAAGTACCAAGTCACCCTTTCTGATCTTAGTAGGGCACACCTTCTTGTTGAATGCTCAGGCCAGCCTTTTCTGATATATCTGTATGTGATGTAATGACTTCATTCTCTTCTCATCCAGCAGTGCTAACTATTCAAATCACTGAGAAGCCCATTCTTATTCAGGCAACTCTGCTTCTTCTAGAACTCATAGGGATTGTATCTCAACTTCCACTGGCAGCACTGCTTCCATTCCGTAGACCAAAGAGTAAGGTGTGGCTCCCGTTGCCGTTCTCACAGATGTTTTGTACCCCCACAGGGCGTATGGTAGCTTGTTAGCTCAATATTGGCATTTGTCCGTCATCTTGGCTAATATCATCTTTACTGTTTTATTGGCTGCCTCGACTGCCCTAGTTGCCTGCGGCCAGTAAGGTGACGACTTTTGATGTCCTATCCCATATCTCTGTAGCATTGCCTTCGTTTCCCCTTGAAACTGAACTCCGTTATCTGCCACTACATGATGCGGCATCCCATATCGACATATAATATTCCGAGCTATGAACTTTGCCATCTGCTTTTCTATAATGTTACGAAATGACTCTGCTTCCACCTATTTTGAGAAGTAGTCCACTGCCACTACTATGAAATGATGTTCATTCGATGTATTCGATCGAATCTCCCCGATCATATCAATTCCCCATGCTGAGAAAGGCCATGTCTCTGATAGCCCGTGTAACTCTGTGTGAGGCAGATGGTTCAAATTACCGTGATATTGACAATCATGACAATGTTTTACCAGCTTTGCACATTCTGTCTCCATGGTCAACCAGTAGAAGCCTTGTCTTACAATCTTGTAAGACAAGTTCAACCCATTCATGTACTTCTTCTATTGTCTTCTGAGCTTCTTCTTTTCTCAAACACTTCAACTGAACGCCATTTGTCTGTCTCTTGTACAATTCTCATTTCAAAATAATATACTGAGAATCCAACTTCTGAATATCTATTCTCTCTTTTCTGCTGGCTTCTTCTGGGAGTTCTCTGAGTTCCAGGTATTGCTGAATATCATGGTACCAAGGTTTTCCTTCGTCGACTTCCACTTCCAGAACTCTTTCTATCTCATAAATGGTTTCATCACTAACTTCTATGGATTTTCCCAAGTCGCTGCAAGTGTAGCTAATGCGTCTACCATCTGATTCTCTTCTCGCGGCAAGTGATGAATCTTACAATCGGGGATAGCCTATGCCAACTTTCTAAGGGGAAAAAGGTAAGGTTTCAACCGTTCTTTCTTCAATTCCCAATCTCTCTGCATCTGTCGGACAAACAACATCGAATCTACATAGACCTCCACGCTCTCAGCCTTCAAGGCTATTGTGGGACACATAAACTGGACGACGCATGTTGTTCCAGGCTCACGGCCTAGTTGGGAGTATGGAGTAGCCATGGGGGACTAAACCGGAGAATAATGGAGTCGCCACCCGGTGTGAACCGGGAAAATGAGATTTAAGGCCGCACTCACCCCTCGCAAGGGAAGACCTCAAACCGTTGGGTTCAGAATGGTCCCTTACTTATGTCACTTGTAATGAAAGGATTTATGTAATAATTTAATCAAGTTTAAGTAACACTTATTTCCAAGAGTATCATGCTTCTAAATTCACATGTACAAGATAAAACTTACACCTAAATTTACATATTTTTCACATCTAAGATTGCATGCTTGAAAGTTCATCAAAGTAGCAACGAACATACAACTTCATTGGCATAATATATTCACAAAAGACACATGCACACACACTAACCACACAAGCACACATATGAGCACTTTTCCAAGTGGTACGTGGAATTGTATCCCAAGTACAGACCGCACTACCGTCCATTCGGAATCGGCTATGGAATTTATGTCTGGGTTTCCATTCGATATACCACAAGAAATAATACTCAAATGCTATCATGACATAGATATATGAATTGTAAAACGATACGTTGAGGCAAGACTAAGGTAAATGATGTAACCAATGGGATAAACATGCTTTTCACTATGATGCGTACAAAGATAAGAATGACTATAAGGGATTTCATAATACATGCATGAATGGTATAGTTGGATTTATGTGAGAGTTGTGAGTGTGTGTGTGAGTGCAAGGGGCTGTCACATGAAGGGTTCAGTTTAGGGTTTTATGAGGCAGTGAAGTGGCAGAAGGGTTCTTGTGGCCGTGTGGTGTTGAGGACAGTTTGGCGTGAGCTAGGACTGGTGATTTAGGCTGCTGCCGAGAGGGGCTAGCGCTGTGATCTGCGTGTGTTTAGTGTGAAGAGGGAATATGGCAGTTAAGGTTGGCTGATTTGTGGCGTGGTTATGCGTGAGGCGTGAAGGGCTGTGAACGTGCATTAAGGTGTGGGCTGGTGTGATGTGTTCTTTGTACGAAAGAGTGAAGGCTGCTCACGTGGGGAATTATGGCCGTGTTTAGGTGCGTGGGGGTGAGCTGTGTGTTTCGGCTTTGGCTGCTGTGAGCCACTTTGGCGTGAGGTGTGTGAGTGGCTTTCGGTTTATGTGTGAACTGTGTTTTTTTTAGGGAGAGAAGGCAGCCGTGATGTCAATGTGGTTAATGGTTTTATTGTTTATTAGTTGGCTAGTTAGTGGCTGAAGCAAGGGCTGAGGATATGGGTATACCAATGACAATAGGTCGAGCCAAGACAGGGATAGACGATGCAATCAATAGATGAAAGACACGGCAAATATCGTGGTAAATGTAGAATTTTTAGGCTTTTCTTCCCCCAAATGGAGAACCTTTTAATCCAACACAATAAGCCCATGCGCCTTTCGTTACAATGCATACGAAGATAAAGATAACTATATGAAATTTCGTATACCCGATTGAACACATCTTACATTCAACCGAGCATATATCAACCGGCGCGGCAAAGTATCGTGGTAAAGGATTTTAACCCCTCCAAATAGGGGACCTTTAATCCGACTTACTAAGCCCGTGCGCTCGATCGTATCATGCATACAAAAATAAAGACAATCATATCAAACTTAGTATGTCTGATTGAACATATCTTATATCCAACCGAACACACATCAACCGGCGTGGCAAAGCATTGTGGTAAAGGATTTTAACCCCTCCAAATAGGGAACCTTTAATCCGACTTACTAAGCCCATGCGCTCGATTGTATCATACATACAAAAATAAAGGCAATCACATCAAACTTAGTATGCCCGATTGAACATATCTTATATCCAACCGAACACACATCAACCGGCGCGGCAAAGCATTGTGGTAAAGGATTTTAACCCCTCCAAATAGGGGACCTTTAATCCGACTTACTAAGCCCATGTGCTCGATTGTATCATGCATACAAATAATGTGCGGAATTCAAATGACGGAAAATAAATAAATCAAAGCAATATAAAACAAAAGAAAGTGTCGTTTACTCAAGCGGTACGTGGAGTTGTATCCCGAGTACAGATCATACTACCGTCCATTCGGAATTGGCTATGAAATTTATGTCCGGGTTTCCATCCGATATACCGCGAGAGTTTACACATCTCTTATTTTATTCCAAAGCCACAACATACAATATCTCATAATCCATGCATATTTATCTACTCAGGGGCCACAACATGCATTTCAACATAACAATCATGCAAGCAATACTCAATAAATAATACAAATAAAAAAGAAAACGAATGTGGAAAATACCCTCAGGTCTAACCTTTTATTTCGACTTTCGAACTCACGTTTCACGGCTGTCGGAAGGGCTATCACACCGCAACTTTTCTGGTTCACTGGTTTGCATTTTACCTCGCTGTTTCGCTGCTCAAGCTACAGTTTTGACTCAATTTTGCTGCTGTTTCCTCACGGTTTCACTGTCGTATTATTGGTCACTGTTTCAGGTGTATATGGGACTGTTTTGGGTGTTTTTGTGGGTTTTAAGTGCAGTTTTTGTGTGATTATTTAAGGGTTATAAGTGCAGTTTTTATGTTACTGGTTTAGGGATTTTATGGACTATTTTGAGGGCTAATAGGAGTGCAGTTTTGCGGTACTGCAGGGAGGTTTACGGGCTGTTGTTTTGGTGATATAGTGAGGCTTATGGGGCTATGTTTTTGACATGCAAAAGGCTGCTGTATTGGTATATTTTTCGGTGATGTGAGGGAGGCTTATGGGGTTGTGTTTTTCGGTCAAGTTGGGGAAGGAGATGAAGAGAAATTTGTTATATTTTTTGTGTAATATGCGTGAATAGAGAGCTTGGACAGAGGGTTGGAAATTCTTTGCTTCTTTATTTCTTGTGATGTGCGTAAACTAGGAGAGGGGAATGCTTTGGAGAGGTGTGGTTTATATAGAGAAAGGCTAGGGCTTCACCTTGTCTCACAAGGAATAGGATTTGGTATTAAAGGCAGGATTTGATTTGGTATCCAACAAGGAAAAGATTAGATTGAGGGGGGGACAAATTTGGTTCAAATTAGGAATACAAAATATTTGATTGGTTAGGATTAGGCATTTAATTTGTTAGATTAGGAAGTCAATATTTTTTATTTGTTATGATTGATTTTAATTAGGCATGGCATCTTTTTAATTTAGTAGGTGATTTTGTTTAGTTAGGAAGTTAATATATTTGATTTGTCCAAATTAGGTATGATTATATATTATGTTTTATTTAATTGGTAAATGGCCTTCATATATTTTATTTAATTCAAATACATTATCTAATTAATATTTAATCTAATATTTTATTTAATTTGGGTGTAATTAGGGTGATTGGGCGTGTGGGCTTTTGGTGGTGGATTTGGTTTGTGTGGACAAGGTGTGTGGGCTTTCGGGGGTTTTGGGTCAAGGCAAAGGGGCTTGCGAGGATTTGGGCCGAGGTTAGGTGATTTGTGAGTGTTTTGGGCCAGTAATAATTTTTAAAATGGAAAACCAACAAGTAACCCGAAGCTAAACCTGCGAACTTAATCTGAATATGAGTCAATTCTTGACTACTCCCTTTCGACGTCCGTTTCCCGCAGTTTTCGCGACTTAAACGGTAGTGCCTCCAACTGAGACTCATCATCGGGTTCACATGCAAAAATGCAATGCCTACAGTCGCCCCCACTTTGATGGGAATTGTGCAGTGTGTGACTTTGAACAATCCTATCAAAGTTATGCAATGTATTTTCACTTACCTGGCTCGTCTTCTGCCTCGAGATGAGTTGGTGCTGCAGTGGACCTCGATCCTGGGACGCATCCCGATAACTGCAATTGACAATGGGGGCACCTCGACCCAATACCGCTAACGATAGGGACCTCGCCCTCAATATGATGATGTAGTGGGCACCTCGACCCTGGGACGCATCCCGGAACCACAACCGACAACGGGGGCACCTCGACCCTGAGCACCTCGACCCAACACCGCTGACAATAGGGACCTCGCCATCAAACTGATGATGTAGTGGGCACCTCGACCCTGGGACGCATCCCGGAACTACAACCGACAACAGGGGCACCTCGACCCTGGGCACCTTGACCCCAACACTGCTGACAATAGGGTCCTCGCCCTCAAACTGATGATGTAGTGGGCACCTCGACCCTGGGACGCATCCCAGAACTACAACCGACAATGGGGGTACCTCGACCCTGGGCACCTCGACCCCAACACTGCTGACAATAAGTACCTCACCTCAAACTGATGATGATGTGGGGCTTCGCCCCCAAGCCGATATGGGCCTTGCCCCCTGGGACTTATCCCCAAAAATGAAACTGCGCTGACGCTGTTTGGCTCATTTCTGCTGCTTTCTCTTTTCTTCCAACCTGCGAACACAAAAAAAAAAACAAACACGGAAAGAATGCAATGTTACGTGTATGCATGAATGATTTTCCTACTCCGTTGGGTTTGGTCTTCTACCAATTCCCTTGGTGACCGCTCGGTCCTTTCTCCCTCAGGCAAAGTACTGTTTCAATCTGTCCACGTTGATCGGCTCAGTGAACTCGTTTCCTTCCAAGTCGGATAACTTCACTGCTCCATTTCCCATTACCTTCTGCACTATGTAAGGTCCTTCCCAGTTAGGTCTGAACTTTCCTCTCGGATCTGTCGTCGACGGCCTCGAATGCTTAAGTACCAAATCACCCTTTCTGATCTTGGTGGGGCGTACTTTCTTATTGAATGCTCGGGCTAGTCTCTTCTAATACAACTGCATGTGATACAAAGACTTCGTTCTCTTCTCATCCAGCAGTGCTAACTGATCATACCTCTATGCGGCCCATTCTGGTTCCGGTAATTCTGCCTCTGCTAAAACCCTCATGGACTGTATTTCCACTTCTACTGGCAATACTTCTTCTATTCCATAGACCAAATAGTAAAGTGTGGCCCATGTTGTTGTTCTTACTGATGTTTTGTACCCCCACAAAGCATACGGTAATTTCTCGGCCCAATCTCTGCAATTTTCTGTCATCTTGGCTAAAATCATCTTTATAGTCTTGTTGGCTGCCTCAACTGCCCCATTTGCCTGCGGCATGTACGGTGATGACTTGTGGTGGCCTATCCCATACCTCTGTAACATTGCCTTCGTCTCCCTTTGAAACTGAACTCCGTTGTCTGTCACTACATGATGCGGCATACCATACCGACAAATGAGGTTCCGAGCTATAAACTTTGCCATCTGTTTTTGTGTAACATTACGGAATGATTCGGCTTCCACCCACTTCGAGAAGTAATCTACTGCCACTACTATGAAGCGATGCCCATTTGATGCATTCGGTCGAATTTCCCCAATCATATCAATCCCCCATGCTGAGAAAGGCCACGGCTCTGACAACCCGTGCAACTCTGTGTGCGGCAAGTGATTCAAATTACCATGTGCTTGACAGTCATGATAGTGCTTTACCATCTTTGCGCAGTCTGTTTCCATGGTTGATCAATAAAAACCTTGTCTCACTATCTTGCGGGACAGATTCAACACATTCATGTGCGGACCGCATACCCAGCGTGTATTTATTCCATTACATGCTGAGCTTCTTCTTTTCTCAAACACTTAAACTGAATACGGTTTGCTTGCCTCTTGTACAGTTCCCCTTTCAAAGTCACATACTGGGAAGTTAACTTCTAAATGGCTATTCTGTCTTTTCTGCCTGCCCTTTCCGGGAGTTCACCATGTTCCAGATACCTCTGAATGTCATAATACCAATGTTTACCATCGTCGACCTCAACTTCTAGAATTCTTTCTATCTCATAAACAGGTATGCTTGCTGTTGTCAGTATCAACGGTCTCATCACTAACTTTTCTGGATTTTCCCAAGTTGCTGCAAGTGTAGCCAATGCATCTGCCATCTGATTCTCTTCTCTCGGAAAGTGCTGAAACTTTCACTCGGGGATAACCTGTGCCAATTTTCTGAGGTGAAAAAGGTATGGTTTCAACCGTTCTTCTTTCAATTCCCATTCTCCTCGCATCTGCTGGACCACCAACAAAGAATCTCCGTAGACTTCCACACTCCCGGCCTTCAAGGCTATCAATGCTTCGTACTCCGCCATGTTGTTAGTCACTCTGAATGTCAACCTCTTGGCCAAAGGCAAAGTCTCTCCCTCGGGGGTTACTATCACGATTCCAATTCCGGCTCCCTTGTAATTCACTGCTCCGTCAAAATACATCTTCCATCTCTGAACTATTATTGCTTGGATCTCTTCATCTGGAAATTCAAACTTATACTGATCCCCCTCAACAGGTTGCAATGCCAGAAACTCTGTTACTGCTCGCCCTTTGATCACTTTGGAGGTGAGATACTCAAGGTCAAACTCTGTCAGCAATACCAACCATCTGCCCAATTTTCCCATTAGTGAAGGCACCGAATGAAGATACTTCAGAGGATTTTCCTTTGCCACTACCTGGATCTTGTATGACTGGAAATAATGCCGCAATTTTCTGGAAGCCCATACCATTGCAAGACAGATCTTCTCAACTTCTTGATATCGAGCCTCATACGGGAGCATCTTCTTACTCAGATAATAGACTGCATGTTCTACCCATCTCATAAGCCTGTACCATCATTGCCCCCAGTGCTTATGATTCTATAGCCAAATACAATACCAAAGGTCTGGCCGATCTCGGAGGTTTCAATACAGAAGGCTTTACCAAGTACTCTCTGATTTTGTCGAAGGCTGTCTGACACTGTTCATTCCATCCCACCGGCTGATCTTTTCTCAACAGTTTGAAGATAGGCTCACATACTAATGTCAACTTGGCGATGAACCGACTGATGTACTGAATCTTCCCCAAGAATGCTCTGACTTCTTTTTCTGTCTTCGGTGCAGACATTTCTGTGATTGCCTTGATCTTTTCGGAGTCTACCTCTATTCCACCCATTCCCACTGTATGACAAAGCAATTTCCCTGATGTCACCCCAAACACACATTTCTTGGGATTAAGTTGCAGGTTGTATATGTCAACTCTCTGAAGGAACCTTTCCAGTGCTTCAATATGCCCAACTCTTGTCTATGATTTCACCATAATGTCATCCACATACACCTCAATCTCTTTGTGCATCAAGTCATGGAAAAGTGTAGTGGCCATCCGTTGATAAGTAGCTCCTGCATTCTTGAGCCCAAACAACATTACCTTGTAACAATAAGTACCCCACTCAGTAACAAATGCAGTCTTATGTTTGTCTTCCTCAGCCATGAGAACCTGATTGTAACCTGAAAATCCATCTGCAAATGAATACATGGCAGATAAAGTCGCACTATCAACCAGAACAACTATATGCGGCAGAGGAAAATCATCTTTCGGACAAGCCTTATTGAGATCTATGTAGTCTACACACATTCTGACCTTCCCGTCTTTCTTTGGCACAGGTACTATATTAGCCAACCACTCAGGACACTTTACTACTTCCAGAACCCCACATCTATCTGTTTCTTAACTTCCTCTCTGACTTTCTCAGCCCATTCTGGTCTCATCCGTCAGAGTTTCATTTTACTGGCCTCATATTCAGATAAATTGGTATTGTGTGTTGGGCAATGTTTCTGTCTACCCCACGCATGTCCTTATAGGACCAAGCAAACACTTTGGCATATCTGACCAACACTTCTTCTAGTTTCTCCCTCTCTTCGGAGGTTACTTCACTTGCAATCAGAATTTCCTTGGGGTTATCAAGTGTACCCAAGTTAAATTCAGTAGTTCTGGCTAAACTGATGTCAAATATGCTTGATTCATGCAGAGTTAATGGAAATGACTCAAGCAAGAAAGCAAAAGAAATGTCTTTATTATTGGATAATACGGAAGTACATTCAAACAAATCAGGAAGGTAAATGTCTTCATCATCTATAGACACTTCTTCCTCTGCAATCAGGTCTTCCTCAGGCTTTTCGTCCTCTCCCAGAGTCAGGCTCTCCAACTTCAGTAGTTCTTCCTCCCAATTCTCTTCTTCTTTCTCCATAATTTCTTCAACTATCAGTTTCTTACCCAACATATCCTGGAAGATCTCAAACCCAAGTACCACAATTCCATTAACTTCCACAGGTTCAGGCTCCCCTTGATACCCTGAAGCTTTCACAAAACACTCCATCAGTTTCAGGCCATTTTTCTTGACCTTCGGTTTTTCTTCATCAGATTTGTACCCCAAACCTTTCCGAGTAGTCTGTCCTCTGAAATCTGGCAATTTTGAACCTTCACCCGGCTCAAACTTCATTTTTTTCATGATCCTAGCCACCCTAGGATCCACCTATTCCTCAAAAGTAGCTGACACCTGAAACCTCGTGAAAGGTTGTATCTCCAAGGCAACCCCGACATTATCTACCTCAGCCCGAATAGTAACAACTTCTCCCTCATACGGGAACTTGATCATCTGATGTAAAGTGGAAGGCACGCCCCCAAGTTTGTGAAACCAAGGCCTTCCCAACAACAAGGCAAAAGTGGCTGGGATGTCCAGCACTGTAAACTCAACTGCATCTTCAATAGGGCCTACCTTGACCATAGCCACAAAAGTACCCTCGACTCCCCTTTTGCTGTCATCATAAGCCTTAATAGTCATGCTGGAGGGGTCCAAGTCTGTTGCTTTCATACCCAATCTCGCCAAAATTTTCAGCGGGCACACATTGATGGACGAGCCGTCATCCACCATCACAAATGAAGTTCTCTTGCCCCTCACCTCGGCCCTGATAAATAGAGGCCTATTATGATTTCTCCCCTCCGCCGGGAGTTTATCCTCAGAAAGAATATATGCAAAGCTTCTTTCTGAACTGACCTAACAAACATTGCAGGTTGGCGTCTTCCGGTACCACAATCTTGCTCAAGGCCTCAACCATGGCCTGCCTATGCTCCCGAGATGCACATAACAGTTCCCAGATACTCACTTGTGCTCTAGTATTCCTCAATTGCCTCAGCACTATATCCCCCTCAGTATTTTCTATAGTCTCAACCACTTCTCTTCCATCTGTCAAAACTTCTTTACCCTTTTCTGCCATATCATTGTAAAAACGACCGCTGCGCGTCATTCCCCTTACTTCTTCCTCCTCACTGCTAGAGAAATCAAGCCAAAAGTTTTTCCCCAGCTCAGTCTCATCTTCACTAGTACTATCCCAGATTCCCAGGCAAAAGGCTTGAGGGTGAAAGGATTCTATGACAAGGTCTTCTGGGAGGCCAGAATTGATCATATAGACTGGTGGTGGTACGACACGGTAGTTGTGGTAAGGGGTTTATGTGTGTGTCAGGCTGTTCTGTTTCTAGGTCAGGTATTTTCTTGGAGTCTATCAGGTCTTGGATTTCATGGCGGACTCGGGCGTAGTTGTCGGTGTCATGGCCCTTTTATTGGTGAAAGTGACAGTAAAGGCTTAGGTTATAATGTGATGGTGGGGGATTGGGTAATGTTTTGGCTTCTAGGGGTGACAGAAGTCTTTGTCTCTTCAACTTCTCCAATACTTTGGACAAGGGCCTACCCAAGTTGGAGAATCTCCGATTCCGGATAGCGGCAATCTCAGCAGAAACGGGCTTTGTTCCCGATGTCCCCCCAATGGGCCTCCTGTTCAGACCATAGAATTTTCTGTTTTTGGCCTCTTCTTCCTCAATGTCCATGACAGTTTCCCTCAACTGCCGAAAATCAGTAATCATGGAGGTCATCCTCCATAGCTTCCCATAGATGGAGGGCTTGGTGTCCTTGATGATCATTTTAATATGGTCATTCTCCGAGGGCCTAGTTTGCATTTTCAACAACTGACCCCTCCACCGGTCCACATACTCCTTAAAACTCTCCTCTGATTTCTGCTTATCATTCTCCAGATCACGGAGTGATAGATCGATCTCTAGGTCAGTGACATACTGCTTCAGGAAAGCATCAGCCAACTCCATCCAATCTTCATTCACTTTCTTCTCCAAACTGTGGTACCACACCACGGGAACTCATGACTGTTACAAACTATCGGAGATGCACCCTTGGATCCCCATTCCGGTTAAACTTAGCCATATCAGGCATCTGGAACTGTGCCGGCAACTGTTCCTCGAAAGTCAGTGTGTCATAATCCAGCAAATCTTCATTCTTACCCCTCATCTTGCGGGTAACTGACTCAACCTGATCCCGAAGTTTCTGTAACTCTACCTGAGACCCAGATACTCTGCCTGTTGCATACTCTGCCATATCATCATCAAAAGTGGGGATATCATCCCCAACCCATTCGGAGGCTCCTCACACCTCACATTCTCAGAATTTCCCCCAGCACAGGGCACAACCATACCAGCCATAGCAGTAGTCAAGGCTTGCAACTGTTCAGTAATCTTGGCAAGACCGTTCTCTAACTGATCCATATGGGATACCTCATTACCGGATTCATTCATGAGTATTACTGTTCTTTTAATGAGCCTTTTTCCTTCTCTAACTCAAACGGTATCTATGATGTCTTTTTGAGACATAGAAGGTGTTAACATGACATATGTATGTATCAGGTGCATGAGATGCATGTAATATATATAACATACTAAATCAACTAAAATTTTCAAACAAATCGGCCTGTTATCATTTTAGAAGCTTTTGGGCTAACTCTCATAGGAGTGAACTCGTCCCAGTTTAAATGGCCCAACGAGTACACATCTCATGGCAATGAGCCCAACTAATTCCAAATGGTAATGTTCCGAACACAATCACAAAGTGGCCCATCAATCACTTAGAAGCCTTTGGCCCAATCGTCATAAAATACGTTATTGTCCCAGTTTAAATGGCCCAACAAGCCCATATCCCATGACAAATGGTCCAAATGGATCAAAACGGCGATGTTCCCAAACACAAGCATAAAAGAAAGATAATGCAAACATAAAACAATGATTTCTACAGAATGGCCCATCAACATTTCAGAAGCTTTGGGCCTAATGGTCATAAGGTACGGACTCGCCCCAATTTAAATGGCCCAGCAAGTTCACATTTTTGACAATAGTCCAACTGCATCCAAATGAGGATGGTCCACAAGCACATATTCAAGGAAATAATTGTTACTTTAACCATACAAACCCGGTCTATGGGTGGGTTCGCAAGAGTATAGACAAAGGCTATCACCGGCGATGGATGGCCCACAACTAGGTCTCCCCAATCAAGGGTTCAAGCGACCAAGTGAGCGCACCCTTTTTATACACTAAGGTACGTACTAATGAGCTCTGGTGTGTGACTGATTGTCAAATGGATTTCCCGTTGTAGATTCGCAAGAGGGGGGTGGAGCGAGGCTCTCTTAAGTACCCTAGCCTCTTAGGCTCTTATCGCTTTGTGACAGGAATAAACAACGAGTCCTCCAAATTAGTCCATCACAATAGGCTAAGGGTAGATGGCCATATAGGTGCCTTCACAACTTTTCCTTCTAGGAAGGTAGTGAATGAAGAAAGACACCAAACCATTACCTAGCCTCAAGATGCCCTTGATTAAACCCTCATTTTTCCACTATAGACACGTCAATTAAAACATAAATCCAAACATTACAAGACAATATTTCGGGGCCGATTCTCTATCCCTAGTGGAGTCGCCAGACTGTGGGACACAGAAACTGGACGACGCATGATGTTCCAGGCTCACGGCCTAGTTAGGAGTACGAAGTAGCCACGGGGGACTAAACCGGAGAATAATGGAGTCGCCACCCGGTGTGAACCGGGAAAATGAGATTTAAGGCCGCACTCACCCCTCGCAAGGGAAGACCTCAAACTGTTGGGTTCGGAATGGTCCCTTACTTATGTCACTTGTAATGAAATGATTTATGTAATAATTTAATCAAGTTTAAGTAACACTTATTTCCAAGAGTATCATGCTTCTAAATTCACATGTACAAGATAAAACTTACACCTAAATTTACATATATTTCACATCTAAGATTGCATGCTTGAAAGTTCATCAAATTAGCAACGAACATACAACTTCATTGGCATATTATATTCACGAAAGACACAGGCACACACACTAACCACACAAACACACATATGAGCACTTTTCCAAGTGGTACGTGGAATTGTATCCCAAGTACAGACCGCACTACCGTCCATTCGGAATCGGCTACGGAATTTATGTATGGTTTCCATCCGATATACCACAAGAAATAATACTCAAATGCTATCATGACATAGATATATGAATTGTAATACGATACGTTGAGCCAAGACGAAGGTAAATGATGTAACCAATTGGATAAACATACTTTTCACTATGATGCGTACAAAGATAAGAATAACCATATGGGATTTCATAATACATGTATGAATGGTATAGTTGGCTTTATGTGAGAGTTGTGAGTGTGTGCGTGAGTGCAAGGGGCTGTCGCATGAAGGGTTCAGTTTAGGGTTTTATGAGGCAGTGAAGTGGCGGAAGGGTTCTTATGGCCGTGTGGTGTTGATGGGAGTTTGGCGTGAGCTAGTACTGGTGATTTAGGCTACTGCCGAGAGGGGCTAGGGCTGTGATCTGCATGTGTTTAGTGTGAAGAGGGAATATGGCAGTTAAGGTTGGCTGATTTGTGGCGTGGCTATGCTTGAGGCATGAAGGGCTATGAACGTGCATTAAGGCGTGGGCTGGTGTGATGTGTTCTTTGTGCGAAAGAGTGAGGGCTGCTCACGTGGGGAATTATGGCCGTGTTTAGGTGCGTGGGGGTGAGCTGTGTGTGAGTGGCTTTCGGTTTATGTGTGAACTGTGTTTTTTTTAGGGAGAGAAGGCAGCCGTGATGTCAATGTGGTTAAGGGTTTTATGAGTAATTTGTTGGCTAGTTTGTAAGCAAGAGCTGAGAATATAGGTATACCAATGACAATAGGTCGAGCCAAGACATGGATAGACGATGCAATCAATAGATGAAAGACACGGCAAATATCGTGGTAAAGGTAGCCTTTTTAGGCGTTTTTCCCCCAAGTGGAGAACCTTTTAATCCAACACAATAAGCCCATGCGCCTTTCGTTACAATGCATACAAAGATAAAGATAACTATATGAAATTTCGTATACCCGATTGAACACATCTTACATTCAACCGAGCATATATCAACCGGCGTGGCAAAGTATCGTGGTAAAGGATTTTAACCCCTCCAAATAGGGGACCTTTAATCTGACTTACTAAGCCCATGCGCTCGATCGTATCATGCATACAAAAATAAAGACAATCATATCAAACTTAGTATGTCCGATTGAACATATCTTATATCCAACCGAACACACATCAACAGGCGCGGCAAAGCATTGTGGTAAAGGATTTTAACCCTTCCAAATACGGAACCTTGAATCCGACTTACTAAGCCCATGCGCTCGATCGTATCATGCATACAAAGATAAAGATAACTATATGAAATTTCATATACCCGATTGAACACATCTTACATTCAACCGAGTATATATCAACCGGCACGGCAAAGTATCGTGGTAAAGGATTTTAACCCCTCCAAATAGGGGACCTTTAATCCGACTTACTAAGCCCATGCGTTCGATCGTATCATGTATACAAAAATAAAGACAATCATATCAAACTTAGTATGTCCGATTGAACATATCTTATATCCAACCGAACACACATCAACCGGCGCGGCAAAGCATTGTGGTAAAGGATTTTAACCCCTCCAAATAGGGAACCTTTAATCCGACTTACTAAGCTCTTTCGCTCGATTGTATCATACATACAAAAATAAAGGAAATCACATCAAACTTAGTATGCCCGATTGAACATATCTTATATCCAACCGAACACACATCAACCGGCGCGGCAAAGCATTGTGGTAAAGGATTTTAACCCCTCCAAATAGGGGACCTTTAATCCGACTTACTAAGCCCATGCGCTCGATTGTATCATGCATACAAATAATGTGCGGAATTCAAATGACGAAAAATAAATAAATCAAAGCAATATAAAACAAAAGAAAGTGTCATTTACTCAAGCGGCATGTGGAGTTGTATCTGTTAGACATTATGACCCATAGCGTCACTGTTTTGTAAATGATATTGTATTATTGTACGAAATTAACTATGTGATAATGAAATTGCCTTTTGCCGTTTTGTAAATTATTTACTTTGATATATTAATGGCAAAAGTCCATATGATTAGTTCCGTATTGAGATGATATGAGACAGTATCAATATAAAAGGTTTAATCATTAAATATCCTAGTCGGAGTATTATCGAGATCGGACATCGATAATGGGGAATAGACTGGTATTGCACTTGTGCGCATTGTGAAGGCACAACGGCATAGTTCTCATATATTTAAGTATTGGATACTTATGCAAGTGCGATAGGAGGTTGTGTTTTACCGATGGTACGGAAAACAGCTTCGCTCTGGATAGACCCCGCGGAATCCCATTGGTAGTATGTCTGCGTGTCTATGGGAGGCCGCATCAGGGTAGGTGTATATGGTCTTAACCTGAGACTTGTATCGCTAGTACTTGCGACAATCGGTAAACTTTGGTTTTGGTGTTTCGGGGCTTTAACCGGTTCTGTGTACGCCTCTTCTGGGTTTATCAAGAATCGTAGTGTACTGGATGTGATGTCAAGATGGAAGTATCACTTCAGACATATGGAGATGATGATCACGCAGGATACAGAACTAGTACTCTATAAAAGGTTGCAACCGTCGGGACAATATGACTAGGTCAGGATTGTCCGATTTAAAGAGACTACTTGTTTGATGTCCGATATATGTTTCGTACGGGGCAGACACATTTCCAGCCCCAGGCCTAACATGTGATCGTCCGATACTGGATCGATGTACGCGATACTACGGTATACTACGATTGATAAAGATCTAATATTCCAATAAGAATATTTCTGGAGAATTGGGTAGGCATGGCGCTTTGCTAGAAGCCAACCTTGTCTTGTAAATCGGTAAAAATGTAGTACGAGGTACGTACGTGTTCGGATTATCCGACGACCGTATTTACTGCCAACATATCCGGAGATCTCTTGGGTCGCTTCCTGAAGATTCACCTATGATGTTTGATTCGAACTTTATTAATCATGGATTAATTACGGAGAAACTTTATCTTGGATAAAATGCCTATTATGAGAGAGAACGATTAATTTGGAATTAATCGATAAAATAATATATTCGATATATTAAAC
The DNA here is from genome assembly GCA_019454045.1 of Zanthoxylum bungeanum. Taxonomy (NCBI): domain Eukaryota; kingdom Viridiplantae; phylum Streptophyta; class Magnoliopsida; order Sapindales; family Rutaceae; genus Zanthoxylum; species Zanthoxylum bungeanum. Next base: position 4,277 of record SKCR01003984.1, on the reverse strand, counting down.
GAAATTATATTTCGACACGGAATTAAAATCGGATTTTAATTCGGGCAAACGAATTAATTTAGAATTAATTCGTTAGCGATGTGAATAGTAATTTCGCTAGGCATAATTATTTAATTTACGTCGCGACGGAAATTCGTTAATTCGGAATTAGCGAAACCGAGCCCGAAAGTGTTTGCGGACACATTCATATTTTGAAACGAGTGGGACCCGCAAGTCACATCGCGAAGTCTCATCACTTGACATGACTAGTTGATGGATGTCACAAGTCACCTTTATTGAGTGACACATTGTCACTGTTCACGATGTAAGTAGGTGAGGCCATTTAATGGCTTTTTGGAGGGAAAAACATTTTTACCTTTTGGAAAGGTATTTACCAAATATTTTGGTAATTATTATCATATCTCTCTCGGTTTTTTGGAAACAAGAAAGAGAAAAGAATAGAATACAAAAAGCCTTCTCTCCCTTTTCTTCTTGCTCACGCCGTGAGCTTCCATAGGCAAGAAAAAATTGTTTTTTCATTTTCTCCATTTGCTAGCACAATGAAGGATCAAAGGAGGTGATAAGGAAACAACCTTGGAGCTTGGAATACTAAAAGGCTTGAAGCTTCTTCTTCACTTCTTCTTGGCCGAAAGTTTCCACCTTGAAGACTCAAGGATTTTCTTCATCATTTTTCATCACAAGCTTTGTAAGTATGATTCCGCCATGCTTCAAGTTTTACATATATAAATCATGTGTTTCATTCGCTTATACTTTCTTTGGGACTAATAATAGAAACCAACAATGGTATCATGGAGCCATGTTTAAGCATGAAATACATTAGGGTTAATTTGGGTAAAATTGATTGAAGCATGTTCTTGTGAAATTTGATGATAAGTATGCTTATATGTATGTAATATGATGTTATAAATGATCAATTTTGAGAAAAATGCATTGGATGATTTTTCCCCAAAATTGTTGCTTTGGCCGAATGTGGAGGTCCTTGCACTGGATTGGAATTTTTTGTGTACAAGTTCATTAGATGACTTAAAACATATACGGGACGTAGATTAGTGATTCAATCGGATTGAAAAAAAAATCGAACCAAAAAAAATCCCTCTTGGCCGAATGCAATATGACATGTTAAAGGACTTGATTTTTGTTCAAATAAATGTTGGACATGTGTTTTGAAAAAGTGATGATTAATAAATTAAATTGGTGTTTTGGAAATATTTGGTTTAATGAATTAATCATGGATTTACACTTTAATTAATTGAATTTTAAAATTTGGAATATTAAAATTTAATAAATGGGCTTAATTGTAAAATTGGGCTTGTATTATTATATTTGGGCATAATGGGCTTGGTTGGGCCAAGTAATTTGGGCCAAAAGGATTGGATCCAATTTGGGCTTAAATCACTCCATTAAGTCCAAATATAGTAAAATGGGCTTTAATGTTTAATTGGGCCTTATGGGCTTGAAATTGATTTTATGGCATTTAAGGGTGATTCCTTATTTGGGCTTGGTAATTGGGTTTGACCCACATTGACCAAAGCCCAAGCCTTAATAAATCAATTGAAAGCCCATCGGACTTTAAAACATTGGATGTTAGTTGGGCTTGGAGACCCAATTAGATTAGATTTAGAATCTAAGTCTTTAAAAGCACATTAAAAGTGTAAACATTTAATTTGGAATTAAATAAATTGAATTAGTATTGAATACGACTTAAATTGGATTTAACGAGTAGATCGATATAATTCGTGAATTCGTACCTCATGTACTTATTCTCAAACGAGTTGGACTCGCGCAAAATCAAACCGTTGTTTGAACATTGGATGATCACTTAAACAAAGACTAATTAATTGGATTAGATTGGTTGTATAGCATGTCTTGATTGAATATATATGTATGTGATGAATGAATAGTGTATATCGGATGGATATTAGAAGGAAAAGGGTAATTTTAGAAATTATTGTAAATTTAGAATTTATAAATTGGACATGCGTGTCCAGCCTTATCTTTTTATCTCTTTGTATTCTCTTCTCACCTAATTCCCCTCAATGTAAATGAGGTTTCTCTTATTGTATTATGTAATTAGGTAGAAGTAGAATAGTGCTAGCGGGGAGAGGAAAGGGAGTGATTTGTTCTAGGAACAAGTTGTTTTATATATCCATCCGTATATCACTATTAATTTACTTTACGCGCTTTATGATGTTTTAGAAGCATGCTTAAGGGTGTATGATGATGAGACCTAACAAAGATAATAAATTGGTTGCCAATTATGCAAAAATCCATCAATCTATATTAAGCGATTATCCTTCCGTTGAATGATTCTTGTTCAAGATCCAAAATTGGCATTGGTTTGTTGGCCAAAGTCAAGACCTTTGTCAATTGAGGATGTACTTGAATCATGAGAGTTTTGTTCCACATCGGTGTCTTGTCCAAGTTGTGATTTGTTGGCCAAAGTCAAGATCACTTCTTGTCCAACGACATTGATTACGAAACTTTCCTTGTCAATGGGTCCCGCTTAACTGGAATCATTAGGTTTGTTGTGCCAAATCCAAGGCCTAGATGATTCGGAGGATATGGTTATGAAAATGTATTAGATACATTGGCATAAGTAATGTACATATGTTTTGGACTTGGATGTCCACCAAACGGATCTAGAATTGGATGGGATCCAATTGATCTTTGAGATCTACCTAGTTAAATAGCATACATCTTGTTGGCCAAAGTCAAGGTTGTGTGTTATTTAACGGGATCCTAGCCCACTAGGAAATAGGATTTCCCGAGTTCTCAACAGAGGGTTAGAGACTTGATGAAAATAGTGGGAGGCTAGTATTGAATTTGCAATTTCGTTCAGATACTTAGCCTTACGCGTCTTTCAAAATTATTTCGTCTATTTATTAAAATTAGTTGGACTAATACATTGTTATTTTTCTTGTAACAGTTTGACTGTACCCATTTATCGTTAACTAGATAGTTGGACTATCGTAGTTGAGATGGCAAGCAAGGGAAATGTCCGAGACATCATCATGGGTGACAATGTCTTTAAGGGCACAAACTTCGCTGATTGGGAAATGAACCTAAGGATAGTCCTTGGGGCTGAGAGGATGCTATACATATACAGATACCTCTCCCACCTAAGCCCACTGACCCACTTGAGCTGGAGTTATGGAAAACTCACAGCGATGATTGTGACACAGCTCAGGCTATTATGTTAGCTTCGATGACTCAGCACTTTCGTCTCCAGAATAGGGACTTGGATCCTTATAACATGATGGCTAGACTGCGAGATCTCCACCGCACCAACAAGCGGATGGAGAGGTACGAGTTGGTGAAGAAACTCTTCCACGCCCGAATGACTGAAGGCGCATCAGTTGAGGCCCAGGACTCAAATGATCGCTGATATTATGAGTTGGCCAATATGGGAATAGTCTTGGAGGCTGAGCTGACCGTAGATTTGATCTTACAGTCACTTCCTGATTCTTGGAAACAAATCATAATCAACTACAAGTTGATGGACACGGATGACTCTCTTGGAGAGCTGTTATCCATCTTGAAGGAGTCTGAAAAAGAACTCCATAAAGGGGGAAGCGCGAGGAGCACTATGCATCGACCTCTCAGGGGCCAAGGGCTGGGCCCAAAGCAACTGGAGGGGTGAGGAAGAGGAACATAAGAACAAGGGTAAAGGCAAGTTGACAAAAGCTTCTGGGAAGCCAAGGAACAAATCTCAAGATGTCTGCCTCAACTGCGGCAAGAAGGGTCACTGGAAACGTGACTGCCGAATGGGCAAGGGACACAGGGAGGATATCAAGGCAGGCAAGGCACTAGCCTCTGGTAGTTTGTTATTGAGATAAATATGACTACTTCTAGTTTTAAAAATTGGATTTTTGATTCTGGTTGTGCTGCTCATATATGTACTGATTTGCAGGATCTACAGAATAGCAGGATGCTGGCTTCAGGGGAGGTTGATCTACGAGTCGGAAACGGAACTCCAGTTGCTGTTTTGGCTGTAGGGACTTTGTTTTGGAATTGCCCTCGGGGCATGCACTTAAACTTTTGAACTGTTATTATATACCTAGTTTGACTAGGAATATCATATCTGTATCTTTGTTACCCAGCAGCTGGGTACACTTTTGTATTTAGAAACACTGGGTGGTTATTTATAAAGATGATGCAGAAATTTGCACTGCCGTTGCAAATAATGGCCTTTATATTTTGAATATAAATGAATCTCCTAAACATAAAATAACAAACAAAAGGCTCAAAAAGGAGTAATCTAAAGATGAGCTTACATT
>SKCR01003983.1:0-41014 GCA_019454045.1 Zanthoxylum bungeanum | reverse complement strand
TTTTAATTAATATGACGAGTAAAATATAGATGAGCGTGTTTAGCGAGTATTCGAACGAATGTTGCAAATTCAATACTTGCTCCCACTATTTTTTGTCGAGCTTCTAACACTCTGTCGAGTACTCGGGAAACCGTGTTTCCTAGTGGGCTAGGATCCCGTTAAATATCACACAATCTTGACTTTGGCCAACAAATTAATGATAATTAACTAGGTAGATCTCGAAGATCAATTGGATCCCATCCAACTCCTAGATCCATTAGGTGGACATCCAAGTCCCAAACATATATCTTATATATGCCTATACATAATGTATACCCTAACCTTTTTCCTCTGAATCAACTAGGCCTTGGCTTTGGCACAACAAACCTAGTGATCCCAGTCAAGCGCAGACCCATTGACATGGAAGCTTCGTAATCAATGTCAATGGACAAGATGTGGTCTTGACTTTGGCCAACAAACCACAACTTGGACACGACACCGATATGGAACAAAGCCTCGTGATTAAAACACATCTTCGACGGACAAGGGCTTGACCTGGCCCAACAACCCTGCCAATCTCGGATCTTGAGCAAGAATCACTCAATGGAAGGAAAATAAACGCTTGATATTTAACGAGGGTTTTCGCGTGCAAATTGGCTACCAATTTATTATCTTTGTTAAGGTCTCATCATCATACACCCTTAAACATGCATTCTAAACACATAATAAAGCGCATATGATAAATAATAATGATATGCGGATGGATACTTTACACATTGATCCTAGATCAAATCTCTCATTTTCTCTCTCCCGCTAGCACAAATATTTCTTCTACCCATTACACTACACTTCTAAAGAAACCTCATTTACATTGAGGGGAATAGGTGAGAAGAGAATACAAAGAATATGAGGTGATAAGGCTGGACACGCAGGTCCAATTAATAATCAAATTTATTACAACGATTTCTAAAATTGCCCCACCCATCTAATATCCATCCGATATACATTATTCATGCATCACAACCATGTATTCACTCAAGCATGTTATCAATCAATCTAATCCAATTAATTAATCTTGGTAATTAATGATCATCCAATGTTCAAACAACGATTTGATTTTGTTCGAGTCAAACTCGTTTTTGCGAATAAGTACTTAAAGTACGAATTCCCGAATTAAATTAAACTACATAATTAAATCCAATTCAATATGTATTTACACTAATATTATTTAATTCCAAATTAAATATTACACTTTATTTTATTAAAAACCTTTACGACTTAAATTCCAAATTTAATCGTAACGCGTCTCAAAGACCGATTAATATCCAATATTAATTTAATTAAAGTCTAATGGGCTTTTAATTAATTTCTTAAGGCGTGGTCTTTTGGTCAACTCGAGTCAAAACGAATAACCAAATCCAATCCGGGAGTTACCCCATAAGCCTATAAATTAATCTTGGCCCATTAGGCCCAATTAAACTTTAAAGGTCCATTAAGTCGCATTTGGGCTTTATGGATGCGGTTTTGGGCCCAATTGGATCCAACCAATTTTGCCTAATACAAACTTTGTACAACAAAGCCCAATAAGCCCAATAACAACAATTCAAGCTCAATTTCCAAAATTAGCCCAATTAATTAAATTACACAAATCCAATTTCGCAATTTAATTACCTAAAGTGTATATCATGATTAATCACCCCAATAACATTTCTAAAACATCAATTCATACAATTAATCATGCTCATTATCATCATCATATGTCCAACACATTTTGATTAAAATCAAACCCATTAATGCTTTTAAGTCTCGGCCAGGAGAGGATTTTATATCCGATTTGGTTTCAATCCAATTAATCCCACAATCGATATTAAATCAACATCATAATTGATTCTAACTCATCCAATGAATTAAAATCAAAATTCCAAGACTTTAGGGCTAAGTTACTATTCGGCCAACATAAGCATTTTGGGGAAATTTGTTCCAAACAATATTTAATCAAATTGATCCAACCAATCATCAATTAAAATACATTCAAGCATACTTTATCATCCAATTTCATAATTGCATGCTTAAATCAATTTTACCCAATTTCAAGCTTTATGACATACTTGGCAATTTGGGGATTTTTCGTCCGATTCAAATTCAATTCAATGATTCCGAAATCGACATCAAATCATATTCAAGAATGATTTCCAACATCCAATTGTCATAAAATCAAAAATCCCAAGACATTAAATCATCATCATTTTCGGCCAAGGTAGTAATTTGGGGAAAAATTGATCCAATCACAATTTGTTGAAATTGACCAATCAATCTTCAATTCAAACACAATTAAGCATACAAATCCATCCAATTTAATTATCATGCTCAAAATCAAGTTTGCCCAAATTTTAGCCCTAAATTTTTCATGCTTTTAACCTAAGCTCTTGATGCCATTGTTGGAGTTTCTATAGGTCCCAAGATCAAAACTCAAGCATGAATCATAAGTGAATACAACGACGGAGGTAGCGGAATACTCACATCGATCGGTTGAGTCGATTTGGAGACGAATGAAGCTCAAAATGCCCACTGTCAGGGCGCCAAAACCATCAATTCACTGCCTCCAAAACAGAATTTTGAGTGACGAAACGAAGCTCCAAGCTCGTCCGACGGATCCCGGCTCATGGTCGAACTCCCTACCACCTTCGCAAGACTCGTAAGTGTGCTAGCACTTGAATTTTCACCATGAAAACCCACTCATGCTTCCCTAATATTCCCGCCCAAATGAAGTTCAAAACCAGTGAGCAAAGCCACTGTTTTGGCGTGAGAGATATGAGAGAGTGAGAGAGAGAATTGTGTTTTTGACTTAATGAAAAATGGGTAAAACTTTTGATTATATATTTTCCAAAATAAATAATCAATTTCATTTAATTAAATCCAATTTATCAAATGAAATTTGGAGCCAAAACTTAAAGCTTTTCCCTCCAAATGCTTTACATTATTCTAGTCAATCCATCACTATTCATATCACCTTTATTAAAGTGACATGTCAAGTCACATCACTCAAAGTGACAAGTGATTTGACGCTTGATGCGACTGATTGATTTGACGCTTGATGCGACTTCGACGCCGCACTCGAATTCGAAATACGAATGCGCTCGCAAATCACACTCGGGCTCGGGTTCATTTATTCCAAATTAACGATTTTCCGTCGCGTCGTAATTAAATGATTATGCCTAGTGAAATCACTATTCACGTCGCTAACGAATTAATTCTAAATTAATTCGTTCGCCCGAATTAAAATCTAATTTTAATTCCGCGTCGAAATCTAATTTCGTTTAATATATCAATATATTAATTTAATCGATTAATTCCGAATTAATCGTTATCTCTTTTAGACGATATTTTATCCCAGATAAAATATCTCCGTATTAATCCTAGATTAATTTTCTCTCTCTTTCTATATAATCCCAGATTATTCAAGAGTGCGAGTTGGGCGTCATCGGTGGATTATCGGGAAGCGACCCATGAGATCCCCGGATATGTTGGCAGTCAAATCGGTCGTCGGACTATCCGAACACGTAAGTACCAAGTACTACGTTTTACCGATTTACTAGACAAGGTTAGCTTCTAGCAAAGCACCAAGTCTTCCAAATTCTCCGGACATATTCTTATAAGAATATTTAAGATCTATATCAAGCGTAGTATACCGTAGTATTGTGTATATCGGCCCAGTATCGGATAGTCACGTGCTAGGGCTGGGGCTGGATAAGTGTCTACCCCGTCCGAAGCACATATCGGATGTCTGGTAACATAGTCTCTATAATCGGATATTCATGACCTGGTCACAATATCCCGATTGGTTGCGCAACACTCAAGAGCACTAGTACCGTATCCTGTGTGACATCATCTCCACTATGACTGAAGTGATACTTCCGTCTTGACATCACACCCAATACACTACGACTCTCTGATAAACCCAGGAGGGTGTACGCAGAACCGGTTAAAGCCCTGTACCACCAAGACCAAAGTCTATCGATTATCATAAGTATTAGCGATGTAAGTCTCAGGTTAAGACCAACACACCTACCTTGATTTCGGCCTCCCATAGACACATAGTCATAATACCAATGGGATTCCGAGGGGTCTATCCAGAGCGAAGCTGTTTCCCGTACCATCGGTGAAACACAACCTCCTATCGCACTTGTATAAGTATCTAATACTTAAATATATGAGAACTATGTCGTTGTGCCCTCACAGCGCGCACAAGCGCAATACTAGCCTATTCCGCATTATCGATGTCATGTCTCGATAATACTCCGGCTAGGGATATTTAATGATTAATCCTTCGGGGACTGATACTGTCTCATATCATTCTCAGTCCAGGAACTAATCACATGGACCTCTCTTCATTTATATATCTATGGTGATCTAATCAGAAATGATGAGAGTGCAATTTCCTTGTCACATAGTTAATTTGCTACAAACAACACAATGATCTGTGCAAATAGTGACACTATGGGTCATTTATCCAACAGTGCGTTGATGGGTTTATGAAGCGGCAATGTAAGGGTGAGGCTGTGAAGGTGTTGCAGGCTGGTGCGCTGAAGGCTGAGGCTATTGGCGTGACTTGAGGGTTATGTGCAGATTAAGGGCTGTTGAGGGGCAAGCAGCGCTGAAGTTAGTTGTTTATTGGGGCTGATGGCGTGTGTGGATTTTAGGCAGTGGCTTGAAAATAGGTGGCGCTGAAGGTTTGTTTGTGGACAAGGGCTAATGACGTGAAGGAGCTAGGGTTTCTTTTTGTTGTGATTTTCGTGTGAGTTATGTGTATCAGCTAGCCAGGGTTTTGAATGTGTGGAAATGGGTTATTTTTATAGGCAATGGGATGGGTTTTACCTTGTTGAGGAAGGAATCAAATTTGTGTATTAATTATGAGATATTTTTAATTTAGTATGTGATAGGGAAAATCTTTTAATTAAGGGAAGTGATTTGATTTATTATTTTTAGTTAAGGATATGATTTATTTAAATTGGTAGGTGATTTAATTAAATTAGGAATGTGATTTATGTATTTTTAGGAAAGGGATTTAATTTAATTCAGGAAGGTGATTTAATTTGTGAAATGTGTGTTTTAATTAATTTATTTTTTTAATTATTAAATTTGTGAGTTTTGTTTTAAATGTTTTAATTATTTAATTTGTGAGATGTGATTTTAATGGGTTGGTGTGTTGTTTAAAACAGAGGGTCCAACAAGAAACCCGAACCAAACAACGAGGTTAAATCCAAAAAAAAATTCCATTTTCCAACTTTACCCTTCCAACTTCCGTTTCCCGCGGCTTTCACAACTAAATAGGTAGTGTCTCCATTCGAGACTCATCATCGGGCTGATATGCAAAAATGCAATGCCTACAGTCGCCCCCACTTTGATGGGACTTGTGCAGTGTGTGACAATGACAATCTTATCAAAGTACGTGCAATGCATTTTTACTTACCTGGCTCGCCAGCTGTCACATGGTCTGCCTGCTGCTTTGAACTAAGTTGATATGGTGGCGAGGTGCCTCGACCTCTGGGCTTTTTTCCCGAACCACCGAATGTGAACTGTGCTGATGATGCAGTAGGTCCTCGACCCTGGGACGCATCCCGGAACTGCAACTGATGTGTGGGCCCTCGACCCTGGGACACATCCTAAAAGTGATGATGAATGAATTCTTGGCTTGCCAGCTGCCACCTGACTTGCATGCTGTTTTGAACTAAATTGATATGATGGCGAGGTACCTCGACCTATGGGCTTTGTTCCCGAACCACCGAATGTGAACTGTGATGATGATGCAGTGGGCCCTCGACCCTGGGACGCATCTCGGAACTGCTAATGACAACGGGGGCACGCATCTCGACCCTGGGCAAGCATCTCGACCCAATACCGCTGACAATAAGGACCTCGCCCTGAATATGATGAAGTAGTGGGCACCTCGACCCTGGGTACGCATCTCGACCCGGAACTACAAACGACAACGGGGGCACGCATCTGATGAGTGGTGAATCTATCACTATTTCCCACTCATTTAACCTAATATTTTGTATAGTTTCTTGGGTTTTGTGAATATTTTGATGTGTTTTGTGTTATTTTGTAGATAAATAAAGTTTCAGGACATTCTGGAGGTGAATTGGAGCAAAACAGGAAAAATTGGACAAAAAGGGCAAAATCGTCATTTCGGCATCGCGACGCTGAAGCCTTGAGCGTCGCGACTCCCAGCATGCGCCGAACCTGCTAACGTGCGCCGTCTGCCACGTTTCAGAATCTGATTGGTTTGACTTGCTAACGTGCGCCGATCATGCTAACTTGCACCGTGCCACGTGTTGCCATCACAACGGAGATGCTAAAATGCACCGGTTGCACGTGTCGCGATCTAACGGTGCCAAAAATATCCCTCCACACGTCAGCGTGACGTCATCAATGATGTCATGAACAGTGCCACATCATCGGATAAGAATCTGATCCGACGAATCAGCACGTGACACGTGTCACTGTAGTTGGTGTCCCGACGCTGAACCCTTTAGTGTCGCGACGCTGGACCCCTATCCGCGCCTATAAATTGAGCTCGAGATTTCAGAATTTTGTTTGTACCTCTCCCTCCCATTTCTTTGATGTAAATATGAAGTTCTTCTCTCTCTAAATGTCTTTTAATTTAGTTTTGTAATTTTTAATTACGTTATGTAATAATAGTAATTTTACTTTTGAATAGTAATAGTAATTTATTTTTACCTTTTACTTTTTACAGCTTTTACTATTCAATCATGAGGAGGTAATTTCCCTATGCTAGGGTGAAAGGTAATTCTTTTACTATTACTATTTAGATTAATCTCCCTTAAAAATAATATATTTACTATTTAAAATTTGACTTAATCAGGATACCGCCAGATTGGTCGGTTGGTAATAAAATTCCTTTTCCGCCTTTATGGCTGGTTTATTTTCGTTCCGCTTTTATGGTTGGTTTACTTTGGTTCCGCCTTTATGGCTGGTTGGACTTAAATTGACTTAATCAAGTTACTGCCTATATGGCTGGTTGGTAATAATCACAAGTTATATATTATTTTACAGGGAGATATCTAAATAAGTAGTAGTAGAAATAATTCCTTTTACCTTAGCATTTTATTTTATTTTACTTTTAAGCTTTTACTTTACTGCAATTACTTTTCAGCACTGTTACTTTATGGCTTTTAATTTAGTTTTTACTAGCCCTAGTTATGTGTCATAACTAAGTTAGTTATCTAGGGTTGTGATGAATACAATATCACCGGTTTATAAGGGTTAGATTATATTTGGGTAATATAAAGATTTATTTATTGAGTCTTAATCTTAATGCCTTTTTATTAACTGGCCACTAATAAAATTGATAAGGTAAACTTAAAATGAACTAGACATAGGGATTTTAGGTTTAAGACCTTCGATTCAATAGCCCACGATCTTCCTTGAGGATAGATAACCCTTTAATAGATTTCTTTACAGGATGAAATATACCTGTCGGGCGGGGGTAGGTAGCCATAATTGGAACTTAATCTTAATGAATCTAGGTAATTTGGTTGACATAGACATATGGTTCAATTGGATTATACTAGGTATTTGTAATTGACCATCGAAAGAGGCTTTTACATAATTTAGTGTTCCAGGTTAATAAATCAATATTTTATCCAACTATAAGATAATCACTTCATCTTTAATTAATATTGGAATAAATCACAACCCTAGATAACCTACTTTTAAGCAATTTTATTTACTTGTTTTAATTTAGAATCATCGTCATTTCAAATCAATCAATCAAACAACCTGTTAGATACTGGTAATCATTTGGCCCAATAAATTGATAACAAAAGGTTTTAAGTCCTCGTGGGATCGATACTTTTTATACTACTTGAACGATACGTACGCTTGCGTTATACATGTGTGTTTACGCCGATCACGTTTTTGGCGCCGTTGCCGGGGACTTAGTTATCTTTTACTGTTAGTTTAGGGGTTAGATACTTTTACTTGTATCTAATTTCTTGTTACTTATTGTTATTGTTATTGTTTTACAGGTTCTCAGAAATTTCATGAGACGAACCAGAAGCTTTGAACTCCGACCGCTTGACCCAGAAATTGAAAGAACTATCAGACAGTTGAGAAGGGAAAGGCGAGAAGGCCAAGAAGCTGTAGTCAACATGGAACCTGAACCTTTGGAGGTTGCACTACCAATTCCCATTCGAGACAGAACCATTTCGGTGATAGATGGCCTCATTTCCTGTATTGTACTTCCTCCTTTACCAGCAAATGCGAGTGACATCAAAACTTGCATTCATATGATTCAATAGACAGTTCAGTTTGGGGGAAATGCAACTGAAGATCCTAATGCCCACATCAGCAACTTCCTGGAAGTTTGCGGTACTTTCAATTACAACCGAGCAGCTGGAGAAGCAATGAGACTGCGTGTTTTTCCATACTCCTTGAAGGAAAGAGCTAAAGCTTGGCTACATTCACTACCAGCAGGTTCCATCACAACTTGGAACACTCTAGCCACAAAATTTCTTGCAAAGTACTTTCCACCAGCCAGAACTGCAAAGTTAAGGAATGACATCACATCCTTCATGCAACAAGATTAAGAATCTCTCTGCGAAGCTTGGGAAAGGTACAAGGATTTACTCCGGAAATGTCCTCATCATGATATCGCAAAGTGGCTACAAGTTCAAACATTCTATAATGGACTTTCTGGAATAATGAGAACCACAATTGATGCTGCTGCTGGAGGAGCTTTGATGGCTAAAGGAGAAGATCAAGCCTGTGAGTTAATTGAAGAAATGGCCAACAACAATTCCTTCTGGCCTACAGAAAGGAGCAAGATCCAAAGAATTGCAGGAATTTATGAAGTTGGAGCAAACACAGCAGTGAATACCAGGCTGGATCAGATATGCAAATGTCTAGAAACACTTAGCACGCAAGTTGTGAACTTCGCTGGAACCACAAGTCCACCATATGGAGGAGCACCAGAACCAAACCAACATGAAGAGACGGTGAATTATGTCAACAATTTCAACAGACAGGGGAACAATCCATATTCCGACACCTACAACACAGGGCAGAGGAATCATCCCAATTTCGCATGAAGCAACAATTCAGGACAACAGTAGAACTATCCACCACCTGAATTCCAACAACAGAACAAAAGCCATGAGCAGGCAAATGAACCAGGAATAACAGAAGTATTGACCTACTTGAAAAAGATAGAAGCAAAAAATGACTCTCAAGCAGCAAGATATGATGCTATATTTCAATCACATGCAGCATTAATTCAAAGTCAACCTGCTTCTATTAAAGCACTGGAGAATCAAATTGGACAATTGCCCAATGATCAGAGTTACAGACCGCCATATACCCTTCCTAGCAACACAGAGCCGAATCCAAAGAACATGGGGAATGAGCAATGTCATGCCATCATATTAAAAAGCGGTACTGAAATCAACAAAGATGTTGGAGCCAAAACAGCTGCTGATGAAGTTCCAAAAGAAACAAAGCAAAAGATGGAGGAAAAAGAAGCAAAGGAAAAAGAACAGATCATTCCACCTCCACCTTTTCATCAGTGTCTTCAGAAGAACAAATTGGACAAACAGTTTTCTCGGTTCCTGGAAATTTCAAAAAAGCTACATATCAACATTCCATTTGTAGAAGCGTTAGAACAAATGCCCACCTATGCCAAATTCATGAAAGATATTCTTTCACGAAAACGGAGATTGGGAGATTACGAGACAATACCATTAACAGAAGAATGCAGTACCATCATTCAGAGGAAACTTCCCCCGAAGTTGAAAGATCCTGGCAGTTTCACTGTTCCTTGCGTCATAGGAGAACATGACTTTGGTAAGGCTTTATGTGACTTAGGTGCAAGTGTTATCTTGATGCCTTTTTCTATTTTCAGGAAACTGCAGATTGGAGAAACAATGCCTAATTCAGTCTCACTGCAACTTGATGATAGAACGCGCTCGTATTCCAAGAGGCGTAGTTGAGGATGTGCTGGTCAAGGTTGACAAATTTATTTTCCCAACAGATTTTATTTTCCTTGATATGGAGGAAGACGCAGACGTGACAATCATCCTCGGGAGACCATTCTTGGCTACAGGTCGAATCATTATTGATGTACAAAAAGGAGAATTAACCGTGAGGGTACAGGACCAAGAAGTAACATTCAATGTTTTCAAGGCCATGAATTTCCCAGATGATGAAAAGAAGGAGGAATGTTTCAAACTTGATGTGATGATACACAGTACCATTCAGAACTCTAATGCAATGCAAAGTTCTACTGACAAACTTAAAACATGTCAATTGCCTGTGGAGCCTAAAGATAAAGCATCTTTTGCACTGAAAGAGCCAATTATTGTACTACAAGCAACAGAAGAGAAAAAGTTCCACCAGCTCAACGAATTGGAGGAATTTTACAATCAGCCTTTTAGAGATGCCAAATTATACAATGAAAAGGGCAAGAAAGAACATGATGAGAAGTTAGTGCGCCTACAACTGGAACCATGGCAGAATGTACTGTTAAACAAATCAAGGGTGAAATTCTTCCCATGGAAACCAAAATCACAGTAGTCAGGTCCATTTGTGATCACCAAAGTTTTACCAAATAGAGCCGTTGAGATACATGATCCTGACGCTAACAACACTTTAAAGTTAAAAACAAGCATGTTAAGCACTACTGGGGAGAATCATTTGAGCGACAAAAGAAAGTGTCACACTTTCAGATCCAGCATAAATGATCGAGCAGTCACTTCTGGCTGAAGACGTAAAATTTGCGCTAGCAGGGACGCAACCATGCAATTTGTTGTAATTTATGTTTTCATATTTGTGTATACATGTTGTAGAGTTTTTAATTTTGTGTGTTATTTTTGTAGGGAAAAGCACAAACGGAGCATTTTAAAGACATAAGGAATGGTGTTTGGCAATCACAAAGATGAGAACCAATTCATAGTGATGGCTGAGTAAAGAATTAATCTTGAGACGCATCCTAATGGATTTATACTAAACGAGTGGCGTATTGCGTACACAATTCTGTTACCTTAATTATTGCTTTGATTTGCTTTTCTGTTGTAATATCTTTATTTTCGTAGACAGGATCTAGACTTTTTGACATTTCACGATTCATTTTGTTGTTTAGCAAACAAACGTCCTCTGGAAGATACTTGTGCTATAATTACTCACCCTTTTTCAGGTACTATAAATTCAGCCCGTCATTGCATTTTTGAAGGCATCCAGAGTTGAGAAAAAAAATACATAAAAAATGGAAGCCAACTCAAGAAGACGAGTTGAAAACATCTGTGTGTTTTGTGGTAGTAGTGTTGGTACTAAACCACAATACATAGAAGCAGTACAGGAATTGGGTCGAGTCTTAGCTGTAAGGAATATGCACTTAATATATGGCGGAGGCAATCTCGGACTTATGGGGATTGTTTCAAAGGCTGTACAGGAAGGAGGCAGTCATGTTTTGGGAATCATCCCAAAACCCTTGGCAGAGGCAAATCTTATTGGATCATCAAACGGAGAGGAACTAATCGTGCCAGGTATGTCTGAATGACTGGTAGAAATGATTAACCGTGCTGATGCTTTTATCGCTTTGCAGGTGGCTTGGGCACATTGGAGGAAATTTTTATTGTTCTATCTTGGGCGAACCTGAATATACACCAGAAATCGCTTGGACTGCTCAACGTTGATGGATTTTATGATTTTCTTGGTGTGTTTCTTGATGATGCTCGGAGAAATGGGTTCGTGTCAAAACCTATGAAAGAACTCATCTTCACTGCCAGAACAGCTCCGGATCTAATAGACCAACTCATAGCCTTTGAACCACAAGTTGACCCTATCCTTTCAAAGATAAATTGGTCAGAGGACGATCGTGGTAAGAGACGTAGAATTAATCTGGATCTTAACCTTTAATTTCCTGTAGATTTTCAGCTAACCAGGTACGACCTTCTAAACTTTTCTTCTAATTTTTTAAGACGTTGGGGACAATGTCTCATTTAGGTTTTGGGGGATGGAATTAGTTGATTAGTACCTTGTTTTTAGTTTGTATGTTTTTTTATTTTTAGTCCAAACTTTTTCGAAAAATACAAAAAAATTGAAAATGTTTCAAAAATTACAAAAATATTTTTGTTTTTTTGTTTTGACTAAAAGGTAAAATTGGTAAGAGATAGCCGAATAAGGAATTTATACTCCTGAGACGTATCCTAACCTATTTCGAAACAAGTTAATTTTTGTTTATTCCCTTTTGAATTATTTAATTCGTAAATTCTCCATAAAATGGACTAAAATGGATCTTCTTATGCTTAGTTGGCAGGTATTATCAACATACATGGAAACATACAGACATGCGCTAAAATTGAAAAGTCTGTAATATTCAATGCTCTAGTTTAATTGGAGGAAGCATCTTAAAAAGTGATGGAGTAAAAAAAAAAAACGTCTGAGATCCGAGTTAGTATTATTTCTGTAAGGGTGTTTTAACACCTAGTGCCCTAAAACCAACTGGTTTGGGAGTCACTGGCCTAAAGCTCGCTACATGGATCAAAGATGCTGCAAAAATATATATATCTGAAGTCTGAGTAATTAAGTCCGTAGGGGTGCTTTAACACCTGGTGCCCTAAGCCAACTGGTTGGGAGCCACCGACCTAAAGCTCGCTACATAGATGGAAGATATTGTATATAAATAAAAATAGAGAAAAATAAAAAAAAAATCAGAAAAATCAGAAAAATTATTCCATTGCTACAACAAGGTGTGAAATCTAATAGAACTTTAGGACAAAAATATTACTCTCTTATCAACTGCACTTATGACTGTTGTTGGCAAAAATGAGTTGATTAATATTTTGTTGGCTGTGTATATAGAGAATGGTAAAATAATTGGAGAATTTACTTATTCGGTAATTTAGAAAGAAACAAAACAACTAGTAACTCGGAGTAGAAGTTTCACCTGATTAGTCACTAACTTCTTTATTCTCCTTTCGCTTGTCTTTTTTCTTTTGTGTGCATTAGTTTTACTACCTTTTACTTTTGTAAAATGTTTGTGGGTATCATTGCTGTAAACCCTCACGAGACTACAACTCGTCCACTTGGGACACCTAATATTTAACCTAATATTTTGTATAGTTTCTTGGTTTTGTGAATATTTTGATGTGTTTTGTGTTATTTTGTAGACAAATAAAGTTTCAGGACATTCTAGAGGTGAATTGGAGCAAAACAGGAAAAATTGGACAAAAAGGGCAAAATCGTCATTTCGGCGTCGCGACGATGAACCCTTGAGCGTCGCGACTCCCAGCATGCGCCGAACCTGCTAACGTACGCCGTCTGTCATGTGTCAGAATCTGATTGGTTTGACTTGCTAACGTGCGCCGATCATGCTAACTTGCGCCGTGCCATGTGTCGCCATCACAACGGAGATGCTAAAATGCGCCGGTGCCACGTGTTGTGATCTAACGGTGCCGAAAATCACCCTCCACATGTCATCAATGACGTCATGAACAATGCCACGTCATCGGATAAGAATCTGAGCCGATGAATCACGCGTGTGACACGTGTCACTGTAGCTGGCGTCGCGACGCTGAACCCTTTAGCGTCGCGACGCTGGACCCCTATCCGCGCCTATAAATTAAACTCGAGATTTCAGAATTTTGTGTACCTCTCCCTCCCATTTCTTTGATGTAAATAGGGAGTTATTCTCTCTCTAAATTTCTTTTAATTTAGTTTTGTAATTTTTAATTACGTTCTGTAATAATAGTAATTTTACTTTTGAATAGTAATGGTAATAGTAATTTATTTTTACCTTTTACTTTTTACAGTTTTTACTATTAAATGTGAGGAGGTAATTTCCTATGCTAGGGTGAAAGGTAATTCTTTTACTATTACTATTTAGATTAATCTCCATAAAAATAATATATTTACTATTTAAAATTTGACTTAATCAGGATACCGCCAGATTGGTCGGTGGTAATAAAATTCCTTTTCCGCCTTTATGGCTGGTTTATTTTGGTTCCGCCTTTATGGCTGGTTTACTTTGGTTCCACCTTTATGGCTGGTTTACTTTGGTTCCGCCTTTATGGCTGGTTGGACTTAAATTGACTTAATCAGGTTACCGCCTATATGGCTGGTTGGTAATAACACAAGTTTATATATTATTTTACTGGGAATATCTAAATAATAGTAGTAGAGAAATAATTCCTTTTACCTTAGCATTTATTTTATTTTACTTTTAAGCTTTTATTTTACTTTACTGCAATTACTTTTCAGCACTGTTACTTTATGGCTTTTACTTTTAAGTTTTTACTAGCCCTAATTATTTGTCATAACTAAGTTAGTTATCTAGGGTTGTGATGAAATACAATATCACCGGTTATAAGGGTTAGATTATAATTTGGGTAATATAAGATTTATTTATTGAGTCTTAATCTTAATGTTCTTTTATTAACTGGCCACTAATAAAATTGATAATGTAAACTTAAAATAACTAGACATAGGGATTTTAGGTTTAAGACCTTAGATTCAATAGCCCACGATCTTCCTTGAGGATAGATAACCCTTTAATAGATTTCCGTACAGGATAGGAATATACCTGTCGGGCGGGGGTAGCCATAATTGGAACTTAATTTTAATGAATCTAGGTAATTTGGTTGACATAGACATATGGTTCAATTGGATTATACTAGGTATTTGTAATTGACCATCAGAAGAGGCTTTTACATAATTTATGTGTTCCAGGTTAATAAATCAATATTTTACCCAACTATAAGATAATCACTTCATCTTTAATTAATATTGGAATAAATCACAACCCTAGATAGTTTTATAAATTGGATTTTTCTCAACCTACTTTTAAGCAATTTTATTTACTTGTTTTAAATTTAGAATCATCGTCATTTCAAATCAATCAATCAAACAACCTATTAGATACTGGTAATCATTTGGCCCCATAAATTGATAACAAAAGGTTTTAAGTCCTCGTGGGATCGATACTTTTTATACTACTTGAACGATACGTACGCTTGCGTTATACGTGTGTGTTTGACGCCGGTCAAGTTTTTGCGCCGTTGCCGGGGACTTAGTTATCTTTTACTATTAGTTTAGGGGTTAGATACTTTTACTTGTATCTAATTTCTTTTTACTTATTGTTATTGTTATTGTTTTACAGGTTCTCAGAAACTTCATGAGACGAACCAGAAGCTTTGAACTCCGACCGCTTGACCCAAAAATTGAAAGAATTATCAGACAGTTGAGAAGGGAAAGGCGAGAAGGCCAAGAAGCTGTAGTCAACATGGAACCTGAACCTTTGGAGGTTGTACCACCAATTCCCATTCGAGACCGAACCATTCCGGTGGTAGATGGCCTCATTTCCTGTATTGTACTTCCTCCTTTACCAGAAAATGCGGGTGACATCAAAACTTGCATTCATATGATTCAGCAGACAGTTCAGTTTGGGGGAAATTCAACTGAAGATCTTAATGCCCATATCAGCAACTTCATGGAAGTTTGCGGTACTTTCAATTACAACCGAGCAGCTGAAGAAGCAATGAGACTGCGTGTTTTTCCATACTCTTTGAAGGAAAGAGCTAAAGCTTGGCTACATTCACTACCAACAGGTTCCATCACAACTTGGAACACTCTAGCCACAAAATTTCTTGCAAAGTACTTTCCACCAGCCAGAACTGCAAAGTTAAGGAATGACATCACATCCTTCATGCAACAAGATTAAGAATCTCTCTACGAAGCTTGGGAAAGGTACAAGGATTTACTCCAGAAATGTCCTCATCATGAGATCGCAAAGTGGCTACAAGTTCAAACATTCTATAATGGACTTTCTGGAATAATGAGAACCACAATGATGCTGCTGCTGGAGGAGCTTTGATGGCTAAAGGAGAAGATCAAGCCTGTGACTTAATTGAAGAAATGGCCAACAACAATTCCTTATAGCCTACAGAAAGGAGCATGATCCAAAGAATTGCAGGAATTTATGAAGTTGGAGCAAACACAGCAGTGAATACCAGGCTGGATCAGATATGCAAATGTCTAGAAACACTTAGCACGCAAGTTGTGAACATCGCTGGAACCACAAGTCCACCATATGGAGGAGCACCAGAACCAAACCAACATGAAGAGACGGTGAATTATGTCAACAATTTCAACAGACAGGGGAACAATCCATATTCCAACACCTACAACCCAGGGTGGAGGAATCATCCCAATTTCGCATGGAGCAATAATTCAGGCCAACAGCAGAACTATCCACCACCTGAATTCCAACAACCGAACAAAAGCCATGAGCAGGCAAATGAACCAGGAATAATAGAAGTATTAACCTACTTGAAAAAGATAGAAGCAAAAAATGACCTCAAGCAGCAAGATATGATGCTATATTTCAATCTCATGCAGCATTAATTCAAATTCAATCTGCTTGTAGTAAAGCACTGGAGAATCAAATTGGACAATTGGCCAATGATCAGAGTTACAGACCGCCAGATACCCTTCCTAGCAACACAGAGCCGAATCCAAGGAACATGGGGAAAGAGAAATGTCATGCCATCATAATAAAAAGCGGTACTGAAATCAACAAAAATGTTGGAGCAAAAAACAGCTGCTGAGGAAGTTCCAAAAGAAACAAAGCAACAGATGGAGGAAAAAGAAGCAAAGGAAAAAGAACAGATCATTCCACCTCCACATTTTCATCAGCGTCTTCAGAAGAACAAATTGGACAAGCAGTTTCTCGGTTCCTGGAAATCTTCAAAAAACTGCATATCAACATTCCATTTGCAGAAGCGTTAGAACAAATGCCCACCTATGCCAAATTCATGAAAGATATTCTTTCACGAAAACGGAGATTGGGAGATTACGAGACAGTACCATTAACAGAAGAATGCAGTGCCATCATTCAGAGGAAACTTCCCCCGAAGTTGAAAGATCCTGGCAGTTTCATTGTTCCTTGCGTCATAGGAGAACATGACTTTGGTAAGGCTTTATGTGACTTAGGTGCAAGTGTTAACTTGATGCCTTTTTCTATTTTCAAGAAACTGCAATTCGGAGAAACAATGCCTACTTCAGTCTCACTGCAACTTGCTGATAGAACGCTCGTATTCCCAAGAGGCGTAGTTGAGGATGTGCTGGTCAAGGTTGACAAATTCATTTTCCCAGCAGATTTTGTTGTCCTTGATATGGAGGAAGACGCAGACGTGACAATCATCCTCGGGAGACCATTCTTGGCTACAAGTCGAACCATTATTGATGTACAAAAAGGAGAATTAACCATGAGGGTACAGGACCAAGAAGTAACATTCAATGTTTTCAAGGCCATGAATTTCCCAGATGATGAAAAGAAGGAGGAATGTTTCAAACTTGATGTGATACACAGTACCATTCAGAACTCCAATGCAATGCAAAGTTCTACTGACAAACTTAAAACATGTCAATTGCCTATGGAGCCTAAAGATAAAACATCTTTTGCACTGAAAGAGCCAATTCTTGCACTACAAGCAACAAAAGAGAAAAAGTTCCACCAGCTCAACGAATTGGAGGAATTTCACAATCAGCCTTTTAGAGATGCTAAATTGTACAAAGAAAAGGGCAAGAAAATACATGATGAGAAGTTAGTGCGCCTACAACTGGAACCAGGGCAGAATGTACTGTTAAACAAATCAAGGGTGAAATTCTTCCCATGGAAACCAAAATCACGGTGGTCAGGTCCATTTGTGATCACCAAAGTTTTACCAAATAGAGCCGTTGCGATACATGATCCTGACGCTAACAACACTTTCAAGGTTAAAAACAAGCATGTTAAGCGCTACTGGGGAGAATCATTTGAGCGACAAAAAGAAAGTGTCACACTTTCAGATCCAGCATAAACGATCGAGCAGTCACGTCTGGCTGAAGACGTAAAATTTAGCGCTAGAAGGGAGGCAACCCATGCAATTTGTTGTAATTTATGTTTTCATATTTTGTGTATACATGTTGTAGAGTTTTTAATTTTGTGTGTTATTTTTGTAGGGAAAAGCACAACGGAGCATTTTAAAGACATAGGAATGGTGTTTGGCAATCACAAAGATGAGAACCAATTCATTAGCGATGGCTGAGTAAAGAATTAATTCTTGAGACGCATCCTAATGGATTTATACTAAACGAGTGGCGTATTGCGTACACAATTCTGTTACCTTAATTATTGCTTTGATTTGCTTTTCTGTTGTAATTATCTTTGTTTTCGTAGACAGGATCCAGACTTTTTGACCTTTCACGATTCATTTTGTTGTTTAGCAAACAAACGTCCTCTAGAAGATACTTGTGCTATAATTACTCACCCTTTTTCAGGTACTATAAATTCAGCCCGTCATTGCACTTTTGAAGGCATCCAGAGTTGAGAAAAAAAATACATAAAAATGGAAGCCACCTCAAGAAGACGAGTTGAAAACATCTGTGTGTTTTTTGGTAGTAGTGTTGGTACTAAACCACAATACATAGTAGTAGTACATGAATTGGGTCGAGTATTAGCTGTAAGGAATATGCACTTAATATATGGCGGAGGCAATCTCGGACTTATGGGGATCGTTTCAAAGGCTGTACAGGAAGGAGGCAGTCATGTTTTGGGAATCATCCCAAAACCCTTAGCAGAGGCAAATCTTATTGGATCATCAAATGGAGAGGAACTAATCGTGCCAGGTATGTCTGAACGACTGGTAGAAATGATTAACTGTATGATGCTTTTATCGCTTTGCCAGGTGGCTTGGGCACATCAGAGGAAATTTTTATAGTTCTATCTTGGGCGAACCTGAACATACACCAGAAACCGCTTGGACTGCTCAACATTGATGGATTTTATGATTTTCTTTTGTGTGTTTCTTGATGATGCTCGGAGAAATGGGTTCGTGTCAAAACCTATGAAAGAACTCTCTTCACTGCCAGAACAGCTCCGGATCTAATAGACCAACTCATAGCTTTGAACCACAAGTTGACCCTATCATTTCAAAGATAAATTGGTCCGAGGACGATCGTGGTAAGAGACGTAGAATTAATCTGGATCTTAAACCTTTAATTTCCTGTAGTTTTTCAGCTAAACAGGTACGACCTTCTAAACTCTTCTTCTACTTTTTAAGACATTGGGGACAATGTCTCATTAGGTTTGGGGGAGGGAATTAGTTGATTAGTACCTTGTTTTTAGTTTGTATGTTGTTTGTAGGACACATGAGCTGGGCGACGCATGCTGTTCCGGGCTCGCGGCCCGGTTGGGAGTACGGAGTAGCCCACAGGGGACTAATCGGAGAATAATGGAGTCGCCACCCGGTGTGAACCGGGACAAAGATTTAAGGCCGCACTCACCCCTCGCAAGGGAAGGACCTCAAACCGTTGGGTTGGTTCGGAATGGTCCTTTACTTATGTCAATTGTAATGAATGGATTTGTGCAATTTTAACCAAGTCTACTCAACATACATATATATACATGCTTCGAAAGTAAATTTTCATTACGATAAACATGCAATATCATACAATGAACATGCTGACATTGTGAATTATTAAACACGAAAATAAATAACAACCTAAGCGTAAATGTAGATTAAAACTCCTATTACGAAGGAAAATAACTTATATAACATACATGTAGGAAAAACATACTAACGAACCCATCATGCTTAAGAAATAATAACTTACTAATAACTAATCATGCTCGCACACAAATTTGGATGAAACGAAACATGTGTGTCTCTCAAGTGGTATGTGGGCATTATATCCCGAGGCAAACCGCAATACCGTCCATTCGGATTCGGCTACGGAATTTACGTCGGGTTTCCATCCGATATACCGCTAGAGAAAACACATATTCCGTTCATCCAGATAAACATCATACAATTCATGGATACATTAAATTAATACATGCAAAAATAAACATGTGGCAAGGAACTTGGCCGTTTTCAATGTAGGACCTCGCATACCGGTTGGACGTATTCCACGTCAACCGAGTACGCCATGTCCGGAACAACAAAATAGAATATAACAAAGGGTTTGCCTCAGGTCTTACATTTTAGTCGCTTTCCGGGAGTGCGTTTCACGGTGTGCCGGAAGGGGTATCGTTCCACTGTTCTCGTGATCCACTGTTTCTGCTGTTTTCACTGTTTGCAATTTCCGCTGTTTTTCTCGGGTTCGCTGTTTTCGTTTGTTTCGTCCTTTTCGACGGGTCCGCTGTTTTTACTGTTTTCACTTTTCAACGGATTCGCTCAATGTTCTGCTCGCCCTTTTTTTATATTTTCTCTGTTTTAACTCAAATTTTCAGGTTCTCTTCTCGGATTATTTTTGGGTTGCTCTTGGATGCAATTCTTGGACCATTTTTGATGTATTTCCACGTGTGCATGGGGACTGTTTGGGATCACTTTTACGTATGCATGGGAGGGTTATAGGGTTGATTTGGCAGTGTTTTAGCGCGTGCGTAGAGGACATTTTTAGAGACCAGATTTACGTATGCATGGAAGGGATTTGTGGGCTGATGGAGACATGCAAGGGGGTGCCAAGAGTGATGAAGAAGATAGGGGTTGAGTCTCTCGGCGTGAGGCAGGTCCTTGACTCGGCGTGAAGTGTAGGCTTTGAAGATGGCTTTGAGAGTGGAGTCCAGGAGCGGCTGGTTTCAGGTGCGTGGCCTTGAGAGTGATAGTCATTGATAGTTGTTGTGGCGTCAGTTATGTGTATGGTTGCTGTGTGTTAGAGGACAGTGGGTGAGCTAAGCGTTGAATGGAGGGTACATGGGCTGAGTTGAGCGTGAAGGCTGGGCGTTAAGGGTCTGATTGTGCTGCTGCTACCAAGAATAGAGGGTCTATGGAGATTGGAGGGCAGTAGGCGTGAATGAGTGTTGCATGTTTGTGTGCGTGAAATGGAGAGGGGGGTTTCCTAAGTGATGTGGGACAAAGGGAAGTAAAGATTTGGAGTTTTGGGCGTAGATGGAGAGGGTGTGGGCGTGCTTGTGAGGGCTTGTGATGCCGTGGCTTGTATGGTTGCAGAGAAGGGCTGATCAGAAGGGGCTTTAATCGTGGCTGAATGTAGGTTCAGTGTGGCTGGGACGTGTGGTTAATGTGGGAAATTCGTTTAGAGTTTAAAGGGCTTTGAGGGTTGTTCTTGGCTAATGGTCAAAGGGGCTGCTCAACGTGATCTGTTTGTGAGTGAGGGATTGAGTGATGAGAGAGTTAATGAGCTTGTGGTAGTGTCTTAGGTGTGTTAAGGGGCAGTGTGTGTAGGGTGAGTGAAGGGTTTTTTAAGGTTTCGTTAAATAGGCAGTTAAGTGTTTTTGGCCAGAGAGGAGGGTGATGAGTCTTAGGGTTTTATATGCGTGTGGCTGTATGAAATGTCAGGGAAGGAAGCGTGGCTGAGGCGCGAGGTGAAGGGCCTGAATGGGCGTGTGGCGTGAAAGTTGGGAGTCTCAGTGGAGGCAGTTTGTTGAGGGAGTCCGCTGGGCTATTGAGTGCAAAGGGCGTGAGCTGAGTTGCACGTTGGTTTGATGATTGAAGATGATGGAGGAAAGGTCGTGTGGAGAAGATGGCGTGATCCAAGGAATGAGGCATGATTCAAGGAGATGAAGGGCAAGACAAATGAGCTTTCGGTGGTTTTGAAAATGGAGGAAAAGGGAAGCTGAATTTGGTTTGATAATGGCGTGGGATGGAGGCAATGAAATTGGTGGAATTTTCGGTGGGTGATGGAAGGAACGTTGTGGGGTTGTGTGTTTGAAAAATGGGGGGTGGGGCATGTGAGGGATTGCCGTGTGTGTTGTGTGTGAATACTTGTGGGGGAAATTGGTTGTTTACGTGAAGGAGGAATTGATGAAGGGATTGTAGTTGGTTTGATTATTTCTTGCATGGCTTTTTAAGGGGCACAGGGGGTAGGTTTAAGGTTCGGGGCGAGAGAATATAATTTTTGAAATAAAGACTCCATGAGCAAACCCGAGGTTAAGCGAGCGAACAAAACATCAATTTTTGACTTTTCCCTTCCGCGACTCCCGCGACTTAAAAGGTGGTGCCTCCGTACGAGGCTCATCATTGGGCTGATATGCAAAAAATGTAATGCTACAGTCGCCCCACTTTGATGGGATTGTTCAGGTGTGTGCCAGTGACAATCATATCAAAGTTCGTGCAATGCATTTTCACTTACCTAGCTCGCCAGCTGCCACCTGGTCCGCCTGTTGTGTTGAGTTGATGTGGGCCTCGACCCTGGGATTCATTCCGAAAAACCGTAGATGAAGTGGGCCTTGGCCCGGGGACGCATCCCCAAAATGGAAATATGATGATGCAGTGGGTCTACGACCCTAGGACGCATCCAATAACAGCAGCCGACAACGGGGGCCTCGACCTGGGACGCATCCCAATACCGTGACAAAATGGGCCTCGGCCCGGGGATGCATCCCCAAAATAGAATATGATGATGCAGTGGGTCTACGACCCTGGGACGCATCTCAATAACTGCAACCGACAATAGGGACCTCGACCCTGGGATGCATCCCAATACCATTGACAAAATTGGCCTCGGCCCGGGGACGCATCCCCAAAATAGAATATGATGATGCAGTGGGTCTACGACCCTGGGACGCATCCCAATAACTGCAACCGACAACGGGGTCCTCGACCCTGGGACGTATCCAATACCGCTGACAAAATGGGCCTCGGCCCGGGGACGCATCCCCAAAATATGATGCAGTGGGTCCACGACCCTGGGACGCATCCCGATAACTGCAACCGACAACGGGGGCCTCGACCCTGGGACGCATCCCAATACTGCTAACAAAATGGACCTCGGCCGGGGACGCATCCCCAAAATATGATGCAGTGGGTCGACGACCCTAGGACGCATCCCGATAACTACAACCGACAACGGGGGCCTCGACCCTGGGACACATCCCAATACCGCTGACAAAATGGGCCTCTGCCGGGGACGCGTCCCCAAAATATGATGCAGTGGGTCCACGAACCCTGGGACCCATCCCGATAACTGCAACCGACAACGGGGGCCTCGACCCTAGGACGCATCCCAATACCGCTGACAAAATGGGCCTCGTCCCGGGGACGCATCCCCAAAATATGATGCAGTGGGTCCACGACCCTGGGACGTATCCGGATAACTGCAACCGAAAATGGGGGCCTCGACCCTGGGACGCATCCCAATACCACTGACAAAATGGGCCTCGCCCGGGGACGCATCCCCAAAATAGAATATACTTACGATGATGTTGGTCTCAACCCTATGATGCATCCTCAAACTTATGAAGATGATGATATAGGCCTCGACCTTGGCACTCGTCCCCCAAAACTTGATACTGTAGCTGGTGTGGGTCTCAACCCTGGGACTCATCCCTGAAACTGATACTAATGCTGATGGGGCCTCGCCCTCGGGACTCATCTCCGCAAACGATATTGATGCTTATGCTGAATGTGGGCCTCAACCCTAGGACTCATCCCTACAACAGATACTGATGGTGACGTTGGCCTCGGCCTTGGGACTCATCCCCACAACTGATACTGATATGGGCCTCGCCCCCAGACTGATACTGATGTGGGTCTCGCCCAAACTGATACTGATATGGGCCTCGCCCCAGACTGATACTGATGTGGGCCTCGCCCCAAAATGATATATGATATGGGCCTCACCCAAACTGATACTGATATGGGCCTCGCCCCAGACTAATACTGATGTGGGCCTCGCCGCAAGACTGATACTGATATGGGCCTCGCCCCAAACTGATACTGATATGGGCCTCGCCCCAAACTGATACTGATGCTGCTGCAGGCCTCGGCCCTGGGACTCATCCTCGAAACTGATACTGATGCTGATGTGGGCCTCGACCCTGAGACTCATCCCAAAAACTGATACTGTAACAGATGTGGGCCTCGACCCTGGGACTCATCCCCGAAACTGACACTATAGCTAAAGTGGGCCTCGACCCTGTGACTCATCTCTGAAAACTGATGTTGAAGCTGATGTGGGCCTCGGCCTTGGGACTCATCCCCGAAACTGATATTGATGATGTGATGGTTCATTTCAACATGCTGTTATCATGTGGGGCGGTTCATTCCCGAACCGTTACTGTGATGTGGTCCATTCTCGAACCGTTACTGTGAAGTGGTCCATTCCCGAACCATTCTCTATTCTCGGAGTGCCATTCCCGGCGCGCCATTCTCGGCGTTCTCATTCCTGAGCTGTCCATTCCCGGACTAAAATCTCCATTCTCGGAGTGCCATTCCCGGCAGAAATTGATACTGAAATAATGTGGGCCTCGCCCCCAGAATGCCATTCCCGACATAAACTGAAACTGATGTAATATAGGCCTCGCCCCCTGAATGCCATTCCCGGCAGAAACTGATCTGAACTGATATGGGCCCCGCCCCCAGGCTGCTATACCCAGTTGATACTGATCCTGAACTGATGTGGGCCCCACCATCTGAACGCCATACCCGGTAAATACTGATACTGAACCAATGTGGGCTCCGCCCCCAGAATGCCATACCTAGCAGATACTGATCTGAACTGATGTGGGCCCCGCCCCCAGAATGCCATACGCGATAGAAACTGATCTGAACTGGTGTGGGCCCCGCCCTCATAATGCCATACCCGGCGGATACTAATACTGAACCGATGTGGGCCCCGCCCCCAGGTTGAGATAGGCCTCGCCTTCAAACTGATACTGATGTGCGGTCTCGCCCCCAAGCTGATATGGGTTTCGCCCTTAAGCTGATAATGATGTGGGCCTCAACCCGAAAGCTGATATGGGCCTTGTTCCCAAGTTGACATGATATTCTATTTCACACATTGTATTACCTCTCTCGAGATAATCTTGATAGCTAGACATATTTTCGTCCTCAACGAATGCTTCGTGTCAAAACCGATGAATCTTCAAAGTACTCAATATACTCAAATCCAATCATCTGAATGAGTGATCTGAGTTAGACTCCTCGTGTGTGTGCCAGGGCTCTTTCGCAGCTTAGTCCTTAAGTAAGCCAACTTGGTGATTTTGTTTCAGAGAGTCGAACCAGTGGGTCTAACCAACCTGGATGTCTTAATCACATTCTGTGATTACTTTAGCATACTCAACATGATATGGTTTTCTTCTTGTCTCTTTCTTTTCATTTCCATTTTTTCTTCTTTTTTTTTTTCTTTTTTTTTTGTTTTTTTTTGACGCGCCTACCCTTTAAGGTAGCATTTCTCCTCATGGTGGTCCTAATACTCGCCCATGGGTAGCTTCACGCTTATCGGTTATAGGTGGCCTTTTTTTTTCTTTTCTTTTTATCACATAGACTTTTTCTTTATTTCCAACCATATCATATATCATAGCATCAGCAAACCAGGGTGGACACCCAGGCAAATGGTCATTCACCGACCCATCATCTCTTCAACTTGTCACCTCGCCAACCACTCAGGCTTTTACTGCTAGGATCCCGTAATCAAGTGCTCACGAGTCTAGCTGAGATCAATCCATTCAGAAAACCGGACGAGAGCACATGTCGGATGTCTGGTAACTAGTCTCTATAATCGGATATACATGAACTTGTCATAATATCCCGATGGCCGGCCAGCACTTAAGAGCACTAATACCGTATCCTGCGTGACATCATCTCCACTATGACTGAAGTGATACTTCCATCTCGACATCACACCCAATACACTACGACTCTCTGATAAACCCAGAATCGGCGTACGCAGAACCGGTTAAAGCCCTGTACCACAAAGACTAAAGTCTGCCGATTATCGCAAGTATTAGCGATGCAAGTCTCAGGTTAAGACTATACACACCTACCTGATTTCGGCCTCCCATAGACACATAGTCATAATACCAATGGGATTCCGATGGGTCTATCCAGAGCGAAGCTGTTTCCCGTACCATCGGTGAAACACAACCTCCTATCGCACTTGCATAAGTATCCAATACTTAAATATATGAGAACTATGCCGTTGTGCCCTCACAACGCGCACAAGTGCAATACTAGCCTATTCCGCATTATCGATGTCCTGTCTCGATAATACTCCGGCTAGGGATATTTAATGATTAATCCTTCGTGGACTGATACTGTCTCATATCATTCTCAATCCAGGAACTAATCATATGGACCTCTCTTCATTTATATATTTATGGTGATCTAATCACAAATGATGAGAGTGCAATTTCCTTGTCACATAGTTAATTTGTACAATAACACCGTGATCTGTACAAATAGTGACGCTATGGGTCATATTATCCAACAATCTCCCACTTGGCACATAGCCAGTCACTCGAGTGTCTAACACCGAACTATGTACGGTTCGCTCAAATTGCTGAGGAAAGGTTTTCGTCAGCAGATTTGCTTAATTATCTTCTGACGCGATTTATACGATCATCACATCGCCACGATGTATGATCCGAACGAATCAGATGAATATAGAAGTATATATCTGGATCGTCGATGAGACCATTAATTCTTTAGCCTGTGCTGACACCTAGCTCAGCCGCTAACAGAACTATATCTAATCTAATTAGATTTATTATCGATCCAAATGGCTTCTATTGCTGCCTCAGCTGCAGCAATAATCCGCATTTGTTGTTAATTCGGCAACAGTTATCTTGCTCGGAATATTTCCAGCTTACTGTCCCGTTATTCAAACTTTATAGTACCGTATTATTTACCGTTTGGAAACTTACAGCAGTGATCCTAGTCACTTCAAGTTCTCCTACTCCATAATTTAAGACAGCATCTTTAGTTCTCTAAGATACTAATATATGTTCTTAACTTCAATCCAATGACTATCACTTGGATTGTCCTGATTGTGACTCCATATGCTCAAAGCGTATGAGACACCATATCAAGTACATTTTAAATGTACAATTTCCCAGAGAGTGTTAACAACTCCAAATCTATCCCAGTAGATCTTTATTCCTTGAATAAAGGTTGTTACTCCCCAGAATTCTACGGAGAATTTCTTATGAAAGCCAAGCTTTCACCGATTGCTTTATGGGAATTTCATTTCCAAGAAATGACATATTATCATTATTTTACATGACATTCATGTCAGTGCACTCCCACTAACCCTTTTATATACACAAGAATTATTTCGTTTTGAGTCAAATCATAAACCATTATGATTATTTCAAAACGTCAGTTCCAAGAACCTTATGCTTGTTTCAATCCAAACATGGATCGAATAACCTGCAAAGCTTATTTGTCGGTTATATAAAATCGTCAGGATGTTGTAAGCATCCTCCAAAAGGTTTCCTTTTCAGGAAAGCGATTTTGATCTGCAACTGCCACATTTCATAAATGAAATATGCAGTTATCAACAAGCATCTTCAAAATGGATTTACCATGGCAACAGGTAAAAGGTTGAATCGTTATTAACATAATGTTGATAACGATACCTTTCCGTCAAAAGCCCAGCTTTGTACGTTGGTATGTTGCCTTCCATGTATGTCTTCCTTGAAGACGTTTAATGTACCAATAGGCACAATGCCTTGTGGTACAACAACTAGTATCCAAAATAGTTGTTATACATGGAATCCATTTCGGATTCATGGCACTTTGCCATAATAGGGAGTCGATACCTCGTATCACTTCCTCAAAACGTAGTCGGCAGATATACCTTCATAAGATTAACATCTTTATGAGGTGAGATCAGAAACCCATACCCTAGGTTGTTTTCTGACTCTATCCGATCTACGCGGTTCTTGGGTATTCGAAGATTATGGTACAGATTCATCATTGATGAACTATTTGTGTTCCATTACGGACCTTGTGCCTTTAACAGTATTACTCCGATTTTCATCGAGTATCACTATCCTCCCACTGACCACTGCATATCGGTATTCCTCTCAGGAAAACCGTATGGTGAGCAACAATCACATTGTTCTCATGTGAGATTTACAAGTACTATACTTAAGGTTTCCCTTAGGATAACCAATATTGGCACTTATCCAATTTGGGTCCTTAGTTTGGTATCATCCAACGTTATGCCTGGCATACCCAAATTATCAGGAATGAGAAACCTTGTTTCTTCCCTGTTCATATCCTATATGACATATGTCAAACAGATTTAATGGAACCTTATTCTAAATAAGTTTTGCACTGTTAATACATATCCTGTTGAAGGAAATGGTAGCTCAGAGTGACTCATGATTAGCCTTATCATGTCTAACATGATTCAGTTAATCCGTTCGGACACACCGTCACTTTGACGTGTTCTGTGAGGAGTCCTCATTTGAAAGAATACTATACTCTTTCAAGTATATAAGAAACTTATTGCTTAAGTATTTTTCATTACGGTCTTACCGTGACGTATAATACGGTATAATCTTGACTTTGGCCAACAAATTGTATGATAATTAACTAGGTAGATCTCTAAGATCAATTGGATCTCATCCAACTCCTAGATCCAGTAGGTGGACATCCAAGTCCGAAACATATATCTTATATATGCCTATACATCGAATGTATACCCTAACCGTTTCCTCTGAATCAACTAGGCCTTGGCTTTGGCACAACAAACCTAGTGATCCCAGTCAAGCGCGGACCCATTGACATGGAAGCTTCGTAATCAATGTCAATGGACAAGAAGTGGTCTTGACTTTGGCCAACAAACCACAACTTGGACACGACACCGATATCGAACAAAGCCTCGTGATTCAAACACATCTTCGACGGACAAGGGCTTAACTTTGGCCAACAACCCATGCCAATCTAGGATCTTGAGCAAGAATCACTCAATGGAAGGAAAAGACGCATGATATTTGATGAGGGCTTTTCGTGTGCAAATTGGTAACCAATTTATTATCTTGTTAAGGTCTCATCATCATACACCCTTAAACATGCATTCTAAACACATAATAAAGCGCATATGTAAAATAATAATGATATGCAGATGGATATTTTACACATTGATCCTAGATCAAATCTCTCACTTTCTCTCTCCCGCTAGCACTAATATTTCTTCTACCCGTTACACTACACTTCTAAAGAAAACCTCATTTACATTGAGGGGAATAGGTGAGAAGAGAATACAAAGAAATAGGAGATAAGGCTGGACTCGCAGGTCCAATTAATAAATCAAATTTATTACAACAATTTCTAAAATTGCCCCACCCGGCTAATATCCATCCGATATACATTATTCAAACATCACAACCATGTATTCATACAAGCATGTTATCAATCAATCAAATCAAATTAATTAATCTTGATAATTAGTGATCATCCAATGTTCAAACAAAGATTTGATTTTGTTCGAAACAAACTCTTTTTGCGAATAAGTACTTAAAGTACTAATTCTACGAATTAAATTAAATTACATAATTAAATCCATTTTATACGCATTTAATTCTAATTCATTATTTAATTCCAATTAAATATTACACTTTTTAAAATAAACCTTTATGACTTAAATTCCAAATTTAATCGTTACGGGTCTCAAAGCCCGATTAATATCCAATATTAATTTAATTAAAGTCCAATGGGCTTTTAATTAATTTCTTGAGGTGTGGACTTTGGTCAACTCGGGTCAAACCCGCAACCAAAGTCCAATCCGGGAGTTACCCCATAAGCCCATAAATTAATTTAGGCCCATTAGGCCCAATTAAACGTTAAAGGTTCATTAGTCGCATTTGGGCCTTTTGGAAGCGGTTTTGGGCCTAATTGGATCCAACCAATTTTGGCCTAAACCAACTTTGTACAACAAAGTCCAATAAACCCAATAACAACTTAAAAAGCCCAAATCCAATTTTAAGCCCAATAATTTAACTTCAAAAAATTCCAAATTTTCCAATTAAATTACCTAAAGTGTATAGCATTATTAATTACCCAAATCAAAGTTTCCAAAACATGAAATTTGTCCAATTAATCATGCTTAACATCAATTAATCATATCCAACATAATTAAATCAAAATCAAACCCAATTTATACATGCTAAAGTCTCGACCATAAGGGAAAAAATGCCCAAATCAATTCAATCCAATTGAACCAATCAAACATAAATTCAACATCCCCAAATGATTTCTAAGTCATCCAATGAAAAAAAAATAAAAAAACCAAGACATTAGGGCACTTTCCAAATTCGGCCATCACAAGCAAATTGGGGAAAATTGTTCCAAACACTTTTTCATCAAATTGATCTAATCAATCATCAATTAAACAACATTCAAGCATTCTAAATCATCCAATTTCATTAAACATGCTCAAAATCAAGTTACCCAAATTTGTCATGCCCAAAATTTGGGGGAAATGGATCCAACCAAATTTCATGAAATTGATTATGCACAACATCAATTCAACCTCATTCAAGCATACTATACTAAACAATTTAATCATTTGATGCTCAAATTGAGTTTACCCAAATTAAAGTTTTGGCCAACAATAAGCAAATTGGGGAAAAATCAATCCAATCAATTTTTCTTCAAATTGATTACATATAACTCTAATTAATTCATATACAAGCATTCTTAAACAAACAATTTTTCAAAATCATGCTTAAATCAAAAAGCCCCCAATTTTGCTCAAGAACCCTAAATCGTTTTATGCAACCAATAGCTCAAGATACCATTGTAGAGTTTCAATCAAGTCCCAAGATCATAAATCATGCATAAAAACGAGTTGAATACAACCAAGGAGTAAGGCGGAATTCATACTCACATTGATGGGTTTTGATGAATGAAGAATACAAGCCTTCAAGCTCCCTCCATAAGCTCGGAATAGCTTCCTCATGCAGTGGGCTGCTCGGTTTGGTGACTGGTTTGCCTCCTCCATGTTCGGCCATTGAAGACTCCATTGAAGCTTCAAGCTTCAAGCTTTCCAAGCTCACAAATTCGTTTCCCTATCACCATAATAAACCCATGTGTGTGCTAGCACTACTCTTCTTCAATTTGCTTCTCAAAATTTCGGTCAAACCATAAATTTTTTGGAGAAGAAATCGGCTTTGAAACCGTGAAGAAAGAAGAGAAAAGAGAGGGAGAGGAGAGATGCGTAGTGGTGAGAGAGAGAGAGAAAATGATTTTTAGTTTATATATTATTTTATTTTCCAAAAACAAAACAAATATATAAATCATTTCATATTTATCAAAAGTCAAAAAGCAAAAGTCTATTAATGATTTTCATCATTTCTCATCACTATTCACATCACATCTATTCACTTTAATAAAGTGACAACATGTCATGTCATATCACTCAAAGTGACAAGTGATTTGACGATTGATGCGACTAGCGATATGACGCACGATTTGACTTACGTGCCGCACTCGAATTCGAAATGCGAATGCGCTCGCAAATAATCCCGGGCTCGGGTTCGCTAATTCCAAATTAACGAATTTTCCATTGCGTCGTAATTAAATGATTACGCCTAGCGAAATCACTATTTACGTCGCTAACGAATTAATTCTTAATTAATTCGTTCGCCCAATTGAAATCTAATTTTAATTCCGCGTCGAAATCCAATTTCTAATAATATATCAAATATATTATTTTATCGATTAATTCCAAATTAATCATTCTCTCTCTTTAATTAATATTTTATCCCAGATAAAACATCTCCGCAATTAATCCCAGATTAATTTTCTCTCTCTTCCAATTAATCCCAGATTAATTAAAGTGCGAGAGTTATACATCATCGGTGAATCTTCAGGAAGCGACCCATGAGATCTCCGGATATGTTGGCAGTAAATACGGTCGTCGGATTATCCGAACACGTAAGCACCTCGTACTACGTTTATACCGATTTACAAGACAAGGTTGGCTTCTAGCAAAGCACCATGCCTACCCAATTCTCCAGAAATATTCTTACAGGAATATATAGATCTGTATCAAGCGTAGTATATCGTAGTATTGTGTATATCGGCCCAGTATCGGATAGTCACGTGCTAGGGCTGGGGTTGGATAAGTGTCTGCCCCGTCCGAAGCACATGTCGGATGTCTGGTAACTAGTCTATATAATCGGATATACATGGCCTTGTCATAATATACCGATGGCCGGCCACTTAAGAGCACTAATACCGTATCCTGCGTGACATCATCTCCACTATGACTGAAGTGATACTTCCGTCTCGACATCACACCCAATACACTACGACTCTCTGATAAACCCAGAAGCGGCGTACGCAGAACCGGTTAAAGCCCTGTACCACAAGACTAAAGTCTACCGATTATCGCAAGTATTAGCGATGCAAGTCTCAGGTTAAGACTATACACACCTACCTTGATTTCGGCCTCCATAGACACATAGTCATAATACCAATGGGATTCCGAGAGGTCTATCCAGAGCGAAGCTGTTTCCCGTACCATCGGTGAAATACAACCTCCTATCGCACTTGCATAAGTATCCAATACTTAAATATATGAGAACTATGCCGTTGTGCCCTCACAACGCGCACAAGTGCAATACTAGCCTATCCGCATTATCGATGTCATGTCTCGATAATACTCCGGCTAGGGATATTTATGATTAATCCTTCGTGGACTGATACTGTCTCATATCATTCTCAATCCAGGAACTAATCATATGGACTCTCTTCATTTATATATTTATGGTGATCTAATCACAAATGATGAGAGTGCAATTTCCTTGTCACATAGTTAATTTGTACAACAACACCGTGATCTGTACAAATAGTGACGCTATGGGTCATATTATCCAACATAGACATCTAAGGAAATGGTCATTCACCGACCTACAATTTCTTTGACTAGTCACTTTGCTAACTACTCAGGTTTTCACTGCTAAGAACCTATAATGAAGTGCTTACGAGTCTATCATAGATCAACAATTCAAAGCATAAGATAAAAGCATATCAAGAGTTTATCGTTTCTAAGATTTCATCCTAAAGTAAACGATTTCATCATCGGACTTATGTCTAACTATCAAGGATTAAAAACAAACAATAATTTTTTTTTTCTTTTCTCTTTTTTTTTTTCATTTTTTCTTTTTTTCTTTTTGGGCCCACCATGGTCTTTCTATCCTTGCAGTAAAGTTCTCTATTTCTCGATTTCCTTTTTCCCGATATCCATGTTTGTTAAACTCTTCTTCGACAAGTCTTATTTTTCCTAACCCAACGGATATCTATGATGGCTTTTAAGACACGAGGGTTAACATGATGCATGTATTCATGAGATGCATGGGATGTATGAGACATAATATGCATGGGGTTATCAAAAGCATAAAGGGTGGCCCCAATAAGTCATACGGCTATGGTTCACATGTGGGTTTACGGGAGTGTGGACAAAGACTCTCGTTTGACGAAGGATTACCCACAATTAGGACTCCCCACTCAATGGTTAAAGCGACCAAGTGAGTGCACCTTTTTTATACCTTACGGTACGTGCCAATGAGTTACGGTGTGTGACTAACTGTCGAATGGATTTCTCGTTGTAGATTCCCCAGAGGAAGGGTGGAGCGAGGCTCTCTTAAGTACCCAAGCTCCTTAGGCTCTTATCGTTTGGTGTCAGGAATAAACAACAAGTCTTCCAAACTAGTCTGTCACAACGAGCTACAAATAATGATTATATCGGTGTCTTCACAGCTTTTCCTTATGAAAAGGTAGTGAGTGAAGGAAGTAATCGAACCATTACCTAGCCTTAACAATGCCTTTGGTTACACCCTTTTAACCTACTATAGAAACGGTCAACCAATGCACAAATTATACACATCACAAGACATGATTTCAGGGCCGATTCTCTATCCCCAGTTGAGTCGCCAGACTGTAGATAACAGAACTTGACGATGCTATTCTAGGCTTGTGGCCTAGTTGGGAGTACGAACTAACATGGAGTCGCCCCCGGTGTGAACCGGGACAAAGATTTAAGGCCGCACTCACCCCTCGCAAGGGAAGACCCAAACCGTTGGGTTCGGATGGTCCCTTACTTATGTCACTTGTGATGATATGATTTGTGCAATAAACTAACTGAACCTATTCAACATTCATGCTCAAGGATACTTAGATCTAATCATGCTTTCATCCAAATAACTCCACGCAATGTAACACAACGAACATATTGAGCCATTAAATCAACATGTATAAATCATTATCCTAACACATCATAAACTAATAATATGCATAAAGAACAATCTAAATATGCTTTAACGAATAAATAACAAACTAAATTATACCATGCTTTAAATAATAAACGAATAACCTAAAGACTATAACATGCTCAAATACAATTTGGATGAGACGAGATACGTGTATCTTAAATGGTACGTGGCATTGTATCCCGAGTGCAGACCATACTACCGTCCATTCGGAATCGGCTATGGAATTTACGTCCGGGTTTCCATCCGATATACCGCAAAAGGGAACACATATCCTGCTTATCCAACAATCACATCATGCCTCAAACGACTCTCATGCAATTATATATCAAATAAATAAAACAAAAATAAAAAAGATAAGTAAAAAGGGTGCCCTCAGGTCTAACCTCTTTTGTCGTTTAAAAAATGGCATTACACGTCCGTTGGAAGGGAGATTGATCCGATGCATTTCCGATTTGTCTACTCAACGTCTTTCCTCGTTGCTTTGATGCTCGGGCTGCTGTTTCAAGTCTGTTTCGCTGCTGTTTCGCTGCTACGTTTCAGGTCACTATTTTGGTGATTTAGGGGACTGTTTTACGGGTTATTGGGACTGGTTTGGGCTATTTTTTAGGTGCAGTTTTGGGCAGTTTCGGGGGTTTTACTGGGAAATTTTTCTGGACAGTTTTGCGGGTTTTACTGGCTGATTTGCGGTGATTTATTGGCAGGTTTTGGGACTGTTTTGCGGGGCTGTCAAATGCTGATTTGTGTTGATTTACTGGCAGGGTGGTTACGGCTTTGAAGGGTTATTTATTTAATTTTTTTTGTCTTGTTGTCGGTCAGAGGCTGTTGATGTTTGTTTGTGTTGGCCAATGTAAGGGTTGTTGATTTTGGTTGTGGCGTTGAAGTTGATTAGGCGTGAAGTTATGAAGTGGAGTGGGCTGATGGCGTTGATTGATTTTGTGAGTGTGTGCGTTGATGGGTTTATGAAGCGGCAATGTAAGGGTGAGGCTGTGAAGTGTTACAGGCTGGTGCGCTGAAGGCTGAGGCTATTGGCGTGACTTGAGGGTTATGTGGCAGATTAAGGGCTGCTGAAGGGGCAAGCGGCGCTGAAGTTAGTTTGTTTATTGGGGGCTGATGGCGTGTTGATTTTAGGCAGTGGCTGAAGATAGGTGGCGCTGAAGGTTTGTTTGTGGACAAGGGCTAATGACGAGCAGGAGCTAGGGTTTCTTTTTGTTTTGATTTTCGTGTGA
Organism: Zanthoxylum bungeanum; assembly: GCA_019454045.1. Taxonomy (NCBI): domain Eukaryota; kingdom Viridiplantae; phylum Streptophyta; class Magnoliopsida; order Sapindales; family Rutaceae; genus Zanthoxylum; species Zanthoxylum bungeanum. Next base: position 5,785 of record SKCR01003983.1, on the reverse strand, counting down.
TTTATGTGTATCAGCTAGCCAGGGTTTGAATGTGTGGAGATGGCTTATTTTTATAGGCAATGGATGGGTTTTACCTTGTTGGGGAAGGAATCAAATTTGTGTATTAATTATGAGATATTTTTAATTTAGTATGTGATAGGGAAAATCTTTTAATTAAGGGAAGTGATTTGATTTATTCTTTTTTTTAAGGATATGATTTATTTAAATTGGTAGGTGATTTATTAAATTAGGAATGTGATTTATGTATTTTAGGAAAGGGATTTAATTTAATTTAGGAAGGTGATTTAATTTCTGAAATGTGTTTTAATTTAATTTATTTTTTTAATTATTTAATTTGTGAGATGTGTTTTAAATGTTTAATTATATAATTTGTGAGATGTGATTTAATGGGTTTGGTTTGTTTTAAAAAAGAGGTCCAACAAGCAACCCAAGCCAAACAACGAGGTTAAATCCAACAAAAATTCAATTTTCCAACTTTTACCCTTCCAACGTCCGTTTCCCGCGGCTTTCACAACTAAAGAGGTAGTGTCTCCATACGAGACTCATCATCGGGCTGATATGCAAAAATGCAATGCCTACAGGGCTGCTGAAAGTTACGTGGTGTGTAGCGTGTGCTTGATTTGTGAAGAGGCAATGAATTGAGGTTGGCAGTGGCGTTGTTCACGTGAAGCAGGCTGGCAGTGGTGTGGTGCGTGCAGGTGGCGTGAAGCTGTGAAGGTTGGTTTCATGAGAGTAAAGGACAGGGGCTGCTGAGAGTTTTAGGGTTTAATTGTGTGTAATCTGTGAGAGAAGAGAGGAAAGTCCTTAGGGTTGGTTATGTTATTCTTTTATAGAGAGAGGGTAGGGTTAGGGTTTGCATGGCTTTTGGAAAAGGAAAGAAATCATGTAATTTAATTTGTGTTTATTTTTAATTATTTAAGGCAAGAAATTATTTAATTTGGTGAGTGAATCATTTTTAAATTGGTGAGTGAATTATTAAATTATGAATGAATTTATTTTGGTTTGATTTAATTTAATTTAATTAAATTAAATTTAATTTAATTTGTTAATGTGATTAAATTTAATTTAATTTAAGTTTAATTTAATTTGTTTTAATTTGTGACATGTATTTTAAATTTTTAATTTTTTAATTTGTGAGATGTGATTTAATAGGTTTGGTGTGTTTTAAAATAGAGGTCCAACAAGCGAACCCGAAGCGAAACAAGCGATTTAATCCGACCAAATGCCCATTTCCAACTTTGCCCTTCCGACGTCAGTTTCCCGCGGCTTTCACAATCAAAGAGGTAGTGTCTCCATACGAGACTCATCATCGGGAGTTATATGCAAAAATGCAGTGCCTACAGGAGCCATTGGTTATGTGCCGTGCTTTTCGTCAGATTATGATATACCCTAAAGTCTTTAATGATATTTATCCTAGATGAAATATCTCTGCAATTAATCCTAGATTATTTTCTCTCCCATCTTATTAATCCCAGATTAATTAAAGTGCGAGTCATACGTCATCGGTGAATCTTGGGGAAGCGACCCATGAGATCACCGGATATGTTGGCAGTAAATTCGGTCATCGGACTATCCGAACACGTAGTACCTCGTACTACATTATACCGATTTACAAGACAAGGTTGGCCTCTAGCAAAGCGTCATGCCTACCCAATTCTCCGGAAATATCCTTACAGGAATAAAGGATCTATATCAGGCGTAGTATACGTAGTATTGCGTATTTCTGTCCAGTATCGGATGATCACGTGCTAGGCCTGGGGCTGGAATTGTGTCTGCCCCGTACGAAGCACATGTCGGATAACGAGCAACTAGTCTCTTTAATATCGGATAATCATGAACAAGTCTTATTATCCTGACGGTTGCAACCTTTTTAGAGAACCAGTTCTGTATCCCTACGCGATCATCATCTCCATATGACTGGAGTGACACTTCCGTCTTGACATCACACCCAACACACTACGATTCTCAATATACCCATCATGGCGTACACAGAACCTGTTTAAAGCCCTGGATGACCGCACCCAAAGTATATTGATTGTCGCAAGTATTAGCGGTGCAAGTCTCAAGTTAAGACCAAATACACCTACCCTAATTTTGGACTTCCATAGACACATAGTCATACTACCAATGGAATTCTGAGGGGGTCTATCCAGAGCGAAGCTGTTTCCCATACCATCGGTAAAACACAACCTCCTATTACACTTGCATGAGTATCCTATACCCAAATATATGAGAACTATGCCGTTGTGACCTCACAACGCGCACAAGTGTAATACTAGTCTTTTACGCATTCATCGATGTCCAATCTCGATAATGCTCTGACTATGGATATTTAATGATTTATCCTTCGTGGACTGATACTGTCTCATATCATTCTCCGTCCAGGAACAAATCATAGGGACCTCCTATCATTTATATATCTAGGTGATCTAATCACAAATGATAAGAGTGCAATGTCCTTTGTCACATAGTTAATTTGTACAACAACACCATGATCTGTACAAATAGTGACGCTATGGGTCATAATTGTCCAACAATGACGTCATCCTATTTTATCGATTTAATCAGAAAAGCTCAACCGATCAAACTTATAATTTATTAAATCTTTTATATCATCGATCCGATTTTTAAAATATTGATAAATAGCTAAAATCTGATTTATATTAAAGTAATTTCATACACACGATATTAAGCCTAAAAAAGAGAAACCCAATTGGAGAATCTCTTCAATGGATTATGGCACCTCCATGGATTCCATCAGGCATCAGATTCTGGATTTCTTGAACCTAAAAAAAATTTGAAACAGACTTAGCTTATTAATGAACTCAGACCACTTAATTATAAGATCATTATTTTTCCATCAGAAATGCTAACGAGCGTGATAATGGCACTCTTTAAGAATTTATTTTAAAGAGAATAAATAATTAATGTTTTGATAATTTTTTTCATTTCCATAAAAATGATGTCAAAATTGTTGGAAAAATGCTCCTAGTAAGCATTTTGAGGTACAATTTTAAGCATGGTTCACTTCATGTTAGTGGTTGGTTTTGAGTGATTCGGATACTCCTCTGTGATTAGTTCGGAATGGTATATTCATATGCTTAAAATGGTGCTAGGGTGAATGAGAAATTGTTGCTCAAAGTTCACCCATTGGTGTAGGAAAATAAAGAGAAGTTAGCTTATCCCAAATGGGAAAGCTAATAGAGAGAAATTGTGCTTATATATGATTGCTCATATATAGATGGATAAGAGTTATAAGGATAGAGGCTCTCTCTACGTGCGCGCGTAGAGGGGGTACAAATCAAAATCCGAACAGGGTTGGCTCGTGTGTACCCACGCGTCCTGCGTACACAAATGCCGGACCAAAATGCGCGGGCCCGGCCCAACCATTTTTTGCACATCTCTTTATTTTCCCCAAGCCTTTTGAAGTTCAATAACAGTTAATTTAATTCAATTAATTAACTGGGTGGTTACACCATTTGTAAAGTCTCCCACTAACTCAATTTAATTGGCATGTTAATTTCTATTTAAAAAGGGTAGTGTATTTCGTTTTGGTTGGATACAACACACAAGAAAAATTCATAAGCTTTCATTTTAAAGGTTTAACCTCGTTTTTCTTTGTTTTCGATTTTTTGGAAGAGTTCAAACACTTTAGTGGTTCGTTGGATACGAGTTTGGTGGTGCCCTTACTCGTTCGTTTTCCGTTGAATCCTGGGAAACAATCATCTCACGTTCTACTGCACCATCGATAGGGGAAGAATTTGTTTTAAGGAGATTGTTGCCACATCAACAAGCCTCAGAATAGTGAAGCTTTGGGTCTGATCTTCTTTGCTGGTTCGTTTCCGATTTGGTTATTGGAAAGTCAGTGGCTGATTTCATGGTCCGCTCGTGAGGGTCTGCTCATCAAGGTCTGCCTCCGCTCGCCAAGGTCTGCCTCCGCTCGCCAGGGTCTGCCTCTGCTCGCCAGAGTCTGCCTCTGCTCGCCAAGGTCTGCCTCTGCTCATCAGGGTCTTCCTCCGTTCGCCAAGGTCTGCCTCTGCTCATAAGGGTGTTAGACAGTACAGTAATGGCCCATAGCGTCACTATTTTGTAAATGATATTGTATTATTGTACAAAATTAACTATGTAGTAATGAAATTGCCTTTTACCGTTTTGTAATTTATTTACTTTGATATATAAATGGTAAAAGTCCCTATGATTAATTCCGGATTGAGATGATATGAGACAATATCAATCCATAAAGGTTTAATCATTAAATATCCCTAGTCGTAGTATTATCGAGATTGGACATCGATAATGCGGAATAGACTAGTACTGCACTTGTGCGTGTTGTGAGGGCACAACAGCATAGTTCTCATATATTTGAGTATTGGATACTTATGCAAGTGCGGTAGGAGGTTGTGTTTTACCGATGGTACGGAAAACAGCTTCGCTCTGGATAGACCCCGCGGAATCCCATTGGTAGTATGTCTGCGTGTCTATGGGAGTCCGCTTCTGGGTAGGTGCATATGGCTTAACCTGAGACTTGCATCGCTAGTACTTGCGACAATCGGTAGACTTTAGTTTTGGTCGTCCAGGGCTTTAACAGGTTATGTGTACACCTCTTCTAGGTTTATCGGGAATCGTAGTGTATTGGGTGTGATGTCAAGACGGAAGTATCACTTCAGACATATGGAGATGATGATCGCGCAGGATACAGAACTAGTACTCTATAATGGTTGCAACCATCGGGATAATATGACAAGGTCAGGATTATCCGATTCAAAGAGACTAAATGCTTGATGTCCGATATATGTATCGTACGGGGCAGACACATCTCCAGCCCCAGACCTTACATGTGATCATCCGATACTGGATCAGTATACACTATACTACGGTATACTACGCCTGTTATAGATCTTATATTCCAGTAAGAATATTTCTAGAGAATTGGGTAGACATGGCGTTTTGCTAGAGGCTAACCTTGTCTTGTAAATCGGTAAAAAAATAGTACTTGGTACGTACGTGTTCGGATAGTTCGACAACCGGATTTACTGCCAACATATCTAGAGGTCTCTTGGGTCGCTTCCCGAAGATTCACCAATGACGTATGATTCGAACTCAATTAATCTTGGATTAATTGCGGAGAGACTTTATCTTGGATAAAGTACTATTCAGAGAGAGAAAGATTAATTTAGAATTAATCGTTAAAATTATTATATTCGATATAATAATCGAAATTCGATTTCGACGCGAAATTAAAATTAGATTTTAATTCGGGCAAACGAGTTAATTTAGAATTAATTCGTTAGCGACGTAAATAATAATTTCGTTAGGCGCAATTATTTATTTAAATTCGATTTAATTAACGTCGCGACGAAAGTTCGGTATTTCGGAAATATCGAACCCGAACGCGTGAGTACGCGTGGACCCACTTTCATTTGGGTTGTGTGGGGCCCACATGACACATGTCATTTTATGCATTATTTAATTGTTAATACATTGCATGGTGATAGTGTACAATACACTCAATGGTTTTGCATGGAGTTTGAGTGTTTGACACTCTAAGCCATTGCATGATTTGTGTCATAAGTTTATTATAATTTAATAAATATTATGGCATAAATATAAATTGATTTTTGTGACAAAATCATAACACTCTTCCTCTCCCTCTCATGACCGAAACTTCACTGCAGTTTTGGCTCTCCATTTTTCTTCCATTTTCTTAAGAACTTTGTGAAGAAAGTGTATAAGTTTAGAACTTTAATACACATCTTTGGCTAGCACCATCAAGGGATCATACAAA
>SKCR01003982.1:0-27562 GCA_019454045.1 Zanthoxylum bungeanum | reverse complement strand
TGTGTACGCCAACTGCTGGGTATATTAGAATCGTAGAGTATTGGGTGTGATGTCAAGACGGAAGTATCACTTCAGTCATAGTGGAGATGATGTCACGCAGGATATGGTATTAGTGCTCTTAAGTGTTGCGCAACCATCGGGATATTATGACTAGGTCATGCATATCCGATTATAGAGACTAGTTACCAGACATCCGACATGTGCTTCGGACGGGGCAGACACTTATCCAGCCCCAGCCCTAGCACGTGACTATCCGATACTAGGCCGATATACACATACTTGGTATACTACGCTTGATACAGATCTTAAATATTCTTAGATGAATATGACGGAGAATTGGGTAGACTTCGTGCTTTGCTAGAAGCCGATCGTGTCTCGTAAATCGGTAGAACGTAGTACTTGGTACGTACGTGATTCGGATACTCCGACGACCGTATTTACTGCCAAATTATCCGGGGATCTCATGGGTCACTTCCCAAAGATTCACCGATGACGTATGACTCGCACTTATATTAATCTGGGATTAATAAGATGAGAGAGAAAATTAATCTGGGATTAATTGCGGAGATATTTTATCAGGGATAAAATATCAATTTAAAGAGAGAGAATGATTAATTTGGAATTAATCGAGGAATTAATATATTTGATATATTAAACGAAATTAGATTTCGACGCGGAATTAAAATTAGATTTTAATTCGGGCGAGCGAATTAATTTAGAATTAATTCGTTAGCGACGTGAATAGTGATTTCGCTAGGCGTAATCATTTAATTACAACGCGACGGAAAATTCGTTAATTTAGAATTAGCGAATCCGAGCCCGAGATTATTTGCGAGCGCATTCGCATTTCGAATTCGAGTGCGGCACACAAGTCAAATCAAGCGTCAAATCACTAGTCGCATCTAGCGTCACATCAAGCGTCAAATCATGTCGCTTTGAGTGATGTGACAATTGATTAGATTGATTGAAATGACTTGATGTGAGTGGTTGGAAATCAACTTTTTGAAAGTTGAAAGACATATATTGTTTTATATCATCCTTTGACTTTTTGAAAGATAAAAGAAGTGTATATGCTTTTTATTTGTTGAAAATATATAAGCAAAGATATACAATATTTCCAACACACTTTTCATTTCCTCTCTCTCACCATTTCTCCTTCCTCTCTCACGCATTTTCTGGTTCAAAACAGGCAGTCCACTGCCGTGAAACACAAGGGAAAATGGGGAAGCAAAGTGTGGGTTTTGTGGCAAAACAAGAGTGCTAGCACACTCCGGGATCAATGCGAAGGTGATAGGGAAGTCCCCCCATGAGTTGGGAACCATTTCGGAAAGCTTGGAGCTTGATTTTGGTGACCAAAACCGAACCAGTGGCTGTGTTTTACTGCTACTGCGTGAGCAGTTCATGAAGGGCAGTGAGCTCGTTTTTGTTGCCCAAATCGTCTCTCAACCGCTCGATGTAAGTATTCCGCAACTTCGTTGTTGTATTCGCTTGTGTTTCATGCTTAGATTTGATCTTGGGACCTCTAGAAACTCCAACAGTTTAATGTACCATAGGCGCAATGCCTTGTGGTACAACAACTAGTATCCTAAATAGTTGTTAAACATGGAATCCATTCCGGACTCATGGCACTTTGCCATAATAGGGAGTCGATACCTTGTATCACTTCCTCAAAACGTAGTCGGTTGGTATACCTTCATAATATTGACATCTTTATGAGGTTAGATCAGAACCCATACCCTAGGTTATTTTCTGACTCTAACCGATCTACTCAGTTCTTGTGTATTCGAAGATTAATGGTATAGATTCATCATAGATGAACTATTTGTGTTCCATTAAGGACTTCGTGCCTTGAACAGTATTACTCTCCGATTTTCATCGAGTATCACTATCCTCCCACTGACCACTGCATATCCGTATTCCTCTTAGGAAAACCGCATGGTGAGCAACAATCACATTGTTCTCATGTGAGATTTATAAGTACTATACTTATGGTTTCCCTTAGGATAACCTATATTGGCACTTATCCAATTTGGGTCCTTAGTTTGGTATCATCCAAACGTTATGCCTGGCATACCCAAATTATCAGGAATGAGAAACCTCGTTTCTTCCTGTTCATATCCTATATGACATCTGTCAAACAGATTTATATGGAACCTTATTCTAAATAAGTTTTGCACTGTTAGTACATATCCGTTGAAGGAAATGGTAGCTCAGAGCGACTCATGATTAGCCTTATCACGTCTACATGATTCGGTTAATCCGTTCGACACACCGTCACTTTGACGTGTTCCGGGAGGAGTCCTCATTTGAAATAATACTATACTCTTTCAAGTATATAAGAAACTTATTGCTTAAGTATTTTCCATTACGGTCTTACCGTGGCGGAATAATACTATAGCCGATCTGTTTATTTACTTCGTGTCGAAACTCAAAGTTTCTGATTTGTGTTCTTCAAAAGAAACACATAACCATAACGTGATGCCACATCCGTTAAGGTCACGAAATATTCATGTTCACATCTACCTAGCTAGATATGGGCCCACTTACTTCACCATGAATAGGGCTAACAGATCGTGGCCCTTTTATTATTACCAAGTAAATAGTATTTTAGGTACTTTACCTAATAAACTAGATTCGCAGACCTTATTTGAATAGTCAAATCAGTCCTGGTATCCACTCTTCAAAAGTGTGGATATACGAGTCTTGTATAATTGTGTCCCAGACAACAATGCCACAAATAAGTCTCTATTGATCAAATCAATTTGAGCTATTTATTTGTCATTTTATATGTTTGAGATTTTATTTATATCAAATATAAATTCTGTTATTTACATCTAATGTATTTATCTCAGTATCATCTTTATATAATAAAACACTTAGTGTTCTATAATATAAGGTTTTATCCGTAACGGATTAACACTGATATAGAGATAGTGTCTCTAGTCAAACTAGTTACATTGTAACGTTCCTAATTTAAGTACATACCCAAAGGGTAGTTCCTAAACTTAGGTATCTACGGTCGAAACAGCGACTTTCGTCCCGTTTCCGATTCGCAGAGCAATCTCAGCTTGAAGTCAGTATCCTGCTCAAAGCAGATCTGAACATCAATACATATATTTTATGTACCACACTAAGTATTTAAAATCTAATTTCAATACTAGCTGTGAACATAACTAAGACAACATTTTTAAAGTAAGAGCCTTACCCTTTCTTTAATTCCTTCGTGTCTGCCATATCCAAATGGTAGTCACTTTGGGATATGTCATTATCCTTTTCAATATTTCAGAAACCTTAGGCAAGCCTTGGTTTTAGAACATCGAAATGATGTGCACCTCGTGCTACATGCCCAATTGCAAACTTTGACTTTATCTCATCTAGAATAGTCAATTAATTCTCCAAGAATTATAAATTGCAATTTTAATACTTCTTAAATCTAAAATTAGATTTATGACAAGTATATTAAATTAAGCATTAAATTCATCATCACATAAATCTTCCAAAGACTTTATGCTCTACTTATTTTGCTTAATTTTGGGCTTAAGGTATAATAAGTTATTTTATCAAATAAAGTAACCTATTATTTATTCCCAATTTGAAAATTAAATCATTTAAAATATTTTAATCCCAGATTATATTTTAAATATCCACTTTTCAATTTTATCTTGATTACAATAGTCCAACTATTTAATCAACGATTAGTGGTACTATATATATATAATGATTATAATAGTCCAACTATATAATCAAATATAATCCAAATTAATTAACCCCAATTACATTGATTACTATATCCAATTATAAAATCAACTGTAAACTGAAATTAATTAATTCAAATATATTGATTAATATAATCCAATTATATATAATCAAGTATAATACAGTCCAACTGTTTATTAAAACAACAATTTAAATATTAGTCCAACTAACATTTAATCTAATGACGAAATAATTTAAATGAGCGCGTATGGCGAGTAATTGAACGAATATTGCAAATTCAATTCTTGCCTCCCACTATTTTTCGTCGAGCCTCTAACCCTCTGTCGAGTACTCGGGAAACCGTGTTTCCTAGTGGGCTAGGATCCCGTTAAATATCACACAATCTTGACTTTGGCCAACAAATTGTATGATAATTAACTAGGTAGATCTCGAAGATCAATTGGATCTCATCCAACTCCTAGATCCAGTAGGTTGTTGAAATCTAATAACCATATCCCAAGATCAAAAACCAAGCAAGATATATATAAGAATGAATTAGATTGAAGTAATGGCGGAAATAATACTCACAAATCACCAAATGTGATGCAATGGATGAAGCAAAATCCTCCTTTGAGCAGTGAAGATTTCGGCCAAGCAGTGAAGAGAAGCTCCAAGCCTGAAGTGATACTTCCATCTTGATATCACATCCAATACACTACGATTCTCGATAAACCCAAGAGGTATACACAAACTCGTTAAAAGCCCTGGACCACCAAACCTAAATTTTACCGATTGTCATTATCTTTGAGTGCTTTTGTACACTATCTTCTGCATTGCATCTTGATTAAAAATACAAATAATGACAATGTCATTGTGGGCCCCACACGTTTCCAAATGAAAGTGGGCCCACTTGCACTCACGCGTTCGGGTTCGATATTCCGAAATATCGAGCTTACGTCGCGACGTTAATTAAATCGATTTAAATAAATAATTACGCCTAGCGAATTTATTATTTACGTCGCTAACGAATTAATTCTAAATTAATTCGTTTGCCCGAATAAAATCTAATTTCAATTTCGCGTCGGAATCGAATTCCGTTTTTATATATCGAATATAATAATTTTACGATTAATTCTAAATTAATCGATCTCTCTCTTTCTACAGTACTTTATCCAAGATAAAGTCTCTCCGTAATTAATCCAAGATTAATCGAGTTTGAATCATACGTCATCGTGAATCTTCGGGAAGCGACCCAAGAGACCTCTAGATATGTTGGCAGTAAATCCGTTGTCGAACTATCCGAACACGTACGTACCAATACTCTACGCTTTTACCGATTTACAAGACAAGTTTAGCTTCTAGCAAAACGCCATGCCTACCCATTCTCTAGAAATATTCTTACTGGAATATTAGATCTATAACAGGGCGTAGTATACCGTAGTATAGTGTATATCGTACCAGTATCGGATGATCACATGCTAGGGCTGGGGCTGGATAAGTGTCTGCCCCGTCCGAAACACATATCGGATGTCAAGCAACCAGTCTCTTTGAATCGGATAATCCTGACCTAGTCATATTATCCCGATGGTTGCAACCACATTATAGAGTACTAGTTCTGAATCCCTCGCGATCATCATCTCCATATGTCTGAAGTGATACTTCCATCTTGATATCACATCAATACACTACGATTCTCGATAAACCCAGAAGAGGTATACACAGAACTCGTTAAAGCCCTGGACCACCAAACCTAAATTTTACCGATTGTCGTAAGTACTAGCGATGCAAATCTCAGGTTAAGATCATATGCACCCTACCCTGAAGCGGACTCCCATAGACACGCAGACATACTACCAATGGGGATTCCGCGGGGTCTATCCAGAGCGAAGCTGTTTCCCGTACCATCGTAAAACACACACAACCTCCTACCCCACGGCTTGCATAAGTATCCTATACTTAAATATATGAGAACTATGCCGTTGTGCCCTCACAAACTGCACGATGCAGTACGAGTCTAGTTCCGCATTATCGATGTCCAGTCTCGATAATACTACACTGGGATATTTAATGATTATAAACCTTATGATTGATACTGTCTCATATCATCTCAATCCGGAACTAAGCATAGGGACTTTTACCATTTAATATATCAAAGTAAATAAATTACAAAACGGTAAAAGGCAATTTCATTACTACATAGTTAATTTTGTACAATAATACAATATCATTTACAAAATAGTGACGCTATGGGAAATTACTGTCTAACATAGGCGGACCCATTGACATGGAAGCTTCGTAATCAATGTCAATGGACAAGAAGTGGTCTTGACTGTGGCCAACAACCCACAACTTTGACACGACACCCCAGATATGTAACAAAGCTTCGTGATATCCAACCAACCATCTTCGACGGGACAAGGGGGGGGGCTTTGACTTTGCCAACACCCCTGCAATCTCGCGATCTTGAGTAAAATCACTATGAGAGGAAATAAACGCTTGATATTTAAACAGAGGGTTTTTCGCGTGCAAATTGGCTACAATTTAATGATCTTTGTATTAAGGTCTCATCATCATACAGACCCTTAAACATGCATTCTAAACACATATGAAAGCGGCATATGTAAAAATTTTAAATAAGGGATATGGGCGATGGATATTTTACACTTGATCCTAGTCAAATCTTCACTTTCTCTCTCCACGAGCAACAATGTATTTACTATAACAGTACAAATGAACAACGTCTAAAGAAACCTCATTTACATGGAGGTAATAGGTGAGGGAGAGTACAAAGTAAATAGGAGATAAGAGCTTTACAAACGCAAGGGGCCAATTAAATTAATCAAAATTTATTACAACAATGTCTAAAATTTGCCACCACCCGACTAATATCCATCCGATATACATTAATTCAAACCATCACATGTGTGGAAATTCTAATCCATGTCCCAAGATCAAAAGAGCAAACAAACATATAAATGAATGAACAATATTGAAGTATGGCGGAATCATACTCACAAAGATCGGAATGCGGATGCGTTGATGAAACAAAAATTTCTCCTTTGTGCAGTGAGGGTTTCGGCCAAACAGAAAAGAGAAGCTCCAAGCAATTTTTTGATCCTTCCAAGCTCTAAGATTAGTTTCCCATAACACCTTTGTATGATCCCTTGATGGTGCTAGCCTTGTGTGTGATTTTATGTTCCAAACAAACACAAATTCTTCAAGTTTTTGCAACAAAAACAGAAAAGTGGAGAGGGCTGTGAGAGCTCACAGTTTCGGTCATGAGAGAATAGGAGAGAGTGTTATGATTTTTGTTACAAAAATCAATTTATATTTATGCCATAATATTTATTAAATTAATAATAAACTTATGACACAAATCATGCAATGGCTTAGAGTGTCAAACACTCAAACTCCATGCAAAACCATTGAGTGTATTGTACACTATCACCATGCAATGTATTAACAATTAAATAATGCATAAAATGACATGTGTCATGTGGGCCCCACACAACCCAAATGAAAGTGGGCCCACGCGTACTCACGCGTTCGGGTTCGATATTTCCGAAATACCGAACTTTCGTCGCGACGTTATTAAATCGAATTTAAATAAATAATTGCGCCTAGCGAAATTATTATTTACGTCGCTAACGAATTAATTCTAAATTAACTCGTTTGCCCGAATTAAAATCTAATTTTAATTTCGCGTCGAAATCGAATTTCGATTATTATATCGAATATAATATTTTATTATTAATAATTCCAAATTAATCGTTCTCTCTCTATGTATAGTACTTTATCCAAGATAAAGTCTCTCCGTAATTAATCCAAGATTAATCGAGTTTGAATCATACGTCATTGGTGAATCTTCGGGAAGCGACCCAAGAGATCTCTGGATATGTTGGCAGTAAATACGGCCGTCAGATTATCCGAACACGTACGTACCAAGTACTACGTTTTTACCGATTTACAAGACAAGGTTAGCCTCTAGCAAAACGCCATGCCTACCCAATTCTCCAGAAATATTCTTATTGGAATATAAGATCTATAACAGGCGTAGTATACCGTAGTATAGTGTATACTGATCCAGTATCGGATGATCACATGTAAGGCCTGGGGCTGGAGATGTGTCTGCCCCGTACGATACATATATCGGACATCAAGCAACTAGTCTCTTTGAATCGGATAATCCTGACCTTGTCATATTATCCCGATGGTTGCAACCATTATAGAGTACTAGTTCTGTATCCTGCGCGATCATCATCTCCATATGTCTGAAGTGATACTTCCGTCTTGACATCACACCCAATACACTACGATTCCCGATAAACCTAGAAGAGGTGTACACAGAACCTGTTAAAGCCCTGGACGACCAAAACTAAAGTCTACCGATTGTCGCAAGTACTAGCGATGCAAGTCTCAGGTTAAGACCATATGCACCTACCCTGAAGCGGACTCCCATAGACACGCAGACATACTACCAATGGGATTCCGCGGGGTCTATCCAGAGCGAAGCTGTTTTTCCGTACCATCGGTAAAACACAACCTCCTACCGCACTTGCATAAGTATCCAATACTCAAATATATGAGAACTATGCTGTTGTGCCCTCACAACACGCACAAGTGCAGTACTAGTCTATTCCGCATTATCGATGTCCAATCTCGATAATACTACGACTAGGGATATTTAATGATTAAACCTTTATGGATTGATACTGTCTCATATCATCTCAATCCGGAATTAATCATAGGGACTTTTACCATTTTATATCAAAGTAAATAAATTACAAAACGGTAAAAGGCAATTTCATTACTACATAGTTAATTTTGTACAATAATACAATATCATTTACAAAATAGTGACGCTATGGGTCATTACTGTCTAACAATCTCCCACTTGGCCTATAGCCAGTCACTCAAGCATCTAATACCTGAACTATGTACATGTCGCTCAAACTTTTCCCGAGGAATAGCCTTCGTCAGCGGATCTGCAATATTATCCTCTGATGCGATCTTTTCGATCTTCACATCGCCACGATGTATGATCTCTCGAATCAGATGGAATCGTCGAAGAACATGTTTGGATCGTTGATGAGACCTTGGTTCCTTAGCCTGTGCTATAGCCCCGCTATTGTCACAATACAATGGAACGGGCTCAGCTGCTAACGGAACTACTACTCCTAATCCAATTAGGAATTTACGGATCCAAACTGCCTCTCTTTTGCTGCTTCAGCTGCTGCAATGTACTCCGCTTCAGTTGTTGAATCGGCAACAGTATCTTGCTTGGAAGATTTCCAGCTCACTGCTCCGTTATTCAAACAAAATATGTACCCAGATTGCGACTTAAAGTCGTCTCTCTGTCGGTTTGGAAACTTGCATCGGTATACCCAGATACCTCAAGTTCTCCATCTCCATAGATTAAGAAAGCATCCTTAGTTCTGTTAAGATACTTAAGGATACTCTTAACCGCCATCCAGTGATCTTTACCTGGATCGGCCTGATATCGACTGCACATGCTCAAAGCATGGGACACATCAGGTCGTGTACATATCATGGCATACATGATCGATCCGACTGCCGAGGCGAACGGAGTCCGACTCATGTTGTCTCTCTCATCTTGTGTTTTAGGACACATGTCCCTAGATAGATAGACGCCATGTGATATTGGTAACAGTCCCCTCTTGGACTGATCCATGTTGAATCTCTTCAACACTTTATCAATATATGTACTCTGGGAGAGTCCAAGTAGCTTTCTAGATCTATCCAGGTAGATCTTTATTCCTAGAATAAAAGCTGCCCTCCCAGATCTTTCATGGAGAATTTCAATGAAAGCCAAGCTTTCACCGACGACGTTAACATGGGAATGTCATTGCCGATAAGCAATACATCGTCGACATAAAGGACAATAAAAGTCAGTGCACTCCCACTAACCTTCTTATATACAAAGGATCATCTTCGTTTTGAATGAAATCATATTCTTTTATGATCTCATCAAAACGCTGGTTCCACGACCGCGATGCTTGCTTCAGTCCATAAATGGACCGATTTAACTTACAAACCTTGTTTGCAAGTCTAGGTGCGATAAAACCGTCAGGCTGTTGCATATAAACATCCTCCGAAAGGTTTCCGTTAAGGAAAGCGGTTTTAACGTCCATCTGCCATATTTCATAATCGTAATATGCAGCTATTGCAAGCATTATCCGAATGGATTTAATCATGGCAACGGGTGAGAAGGTTTCGTCATAATCAACTCCAAGTCGTTGACGATATCCCTTCGCTACAAGCCTAGCTTTGTACGTTTGTACGTTGCCATCCATGTCAGTCTTCTTCTTGAAGACCCATTTGCATCCAATAGGCTTTACGCCTTCTGGTGCATCAACCAGTGTCCAAACTTGGTTGGTATACATGGAATCCATTTCGGCCTTCATGGCTTCTTGCCATAAAGCGGATTCGATACCTTGTATCGCTTCCTCATACGTAGCCGGTTCATTATCCTCAATAAGATTAATATCTACATGAGGTGAGATCAGGAATCCATACCTCTCAGGTATTACCCTGACTCTCTCCGACCTACGCGGTCCTTGTGTATTTGAAGATTGTGGTTCAGTCTCATCCCAGATGGACTGTTCATGTTCCGTTGATAATTCATTGCCAAGAACAGTATCACTACGACTTTCATCGAGTTCTACTTTCTTTCCCACTAAACACTGCATTTAGGAATTCCTTCTCAAGGAAAACCGCATGTAGAGCAACAAATACTTTGTTCTCTTGTGGGTGATAGAAGTAATATCCTTTGGTTTCCCTAGGATATCCAACGAATAGGCATTTATCTGATTTGGGTTCAAGTTTGGTACCTTCCAAACGTTTAACGTATGCCCAGCAACCCCAAATCTTCAGGAATGAGAAACCCGGTTTCTTACCTGTCCATATCTCATATGGTGTCTGTTCAACAGACTTTGACGGAACCTTATTCAAAATAAGAACTGCACTGTTTAATGCATATCCCCAGAAGGAAATTGGCAGCTCAGTGCGACTCATCATCGACCTTACCATGTCCAACAAGGTACGGTTTCTCCGTTCGGACACACCATTTAATTGTGGTGTTCCAGGAGGAGTCCACTGTGAAAGAATACCATATTCTTTCAGGTAATCTTGAAACTCATTACTTAAGTATTCGCCACCACGGTCCGACCGTAATGTCTTAATACTCTTGCCTGTTTGTTTTTCAACTTCGTGTCGAAACTCTTTGAATTTCTCAAAAGTTTCCGACTTGTGCGTCATTAGATACACATAACCGTAACGTGATGCATCATCGGTAAAGGTTACGAAGTATCGATATCCACCTCTAGCCTGGCTAGACATGGGCCCACAAACGTCACTATGAACGAGGGCTAACAGTTCAGTGGCACGTTCACCTTTACCGCTAAAAGGTGATTTAGGCATTTTGCCTAATAAGCAAGATTCGCAGACGTCATATGAATTTGGATCAAATCCGTCCAAGTACCCACTCTTCGAAAGTGTGGATATGCGAGTCTTGTTAATGTGTCCCAGACGACAATGCCACATATAAGTTTCATCATTTGGATCACTCTTTTTAAGCCTTTTGTTTGTTAATTTATATGTAGGAGATTCATTTATATTCAAAATATAAAGACCATTATTTGCAACTGCAGTGCATATTTCTGCATCATTTTTATATAAATAACACCCAGTGTTTCTAAATACAAAAGTGTACCCATTTCGGGTTAACAAAGATACAGATATAATATTCCTAGTCAAACTAGGTACATAATAACAGTCATTTAGTTTAAGTACATGCCCCGAGGGCAGTTCTAATACAAAAGTGCCTCGTTTCCAACTCGTAGATCAATCTCCCCTGAAGCCAGAGTCTTGCTGTTCTGCAGATCCTGCACATCAGTACATATATGAGAACCACAACCAGAATCAAAAATCCAATTTTTAAAACTAGAAGTAGCCATGTTTATTTCAATAACAAACATACCAGAGGTCGGTGCCTTGCCCGCCTTGATCTCCCTTCTGATCGCCTTGTTCATGCGGCAGTCACGCTTCCAGTGACCTCTTTTGCCGCAGTTAAGGCATATGTCTTGTGACTTGTTCCTCGGCTTCCCAGAAGCCATCGGCATCTTGGCCTTGCCCTTGTTCTTACGCTTCTTCTTTTTCACCCCTCCAGTTGCCTTGGGCCCAGCCCTTGACGTCTGAGAGGTCGATGCAAAGTGCGCCTCGCGCTTGTTGCCTTTAAGAAGCTCTTTCTCTGACTCCTTAAGAATGGACAATAGCTCTCCAAGAGTATCGTCCGTATCCATCAACTTGTAGTTGATGATAATCTGCTTCCAAGTATCGGGAAGTGACTGTAAAAGCATGTCTACAGTCAGCTCAGCCTCCAAGACTATTCCCATCTTGGCCAGCTCATCAATGTCAGCTATCATTTGAGTCCCGTGGGCCTCAACTGAAGCGCCATCAGTCATACGGGAGCGAAAGAGTTTCTTCACCACCAACTCATACCTCTCCATCCGCTTATTAGTGCGGTGAAGATCCTTTAGTCTAGCCATCATATTATAAGGATCCAAGTCCCTATTCTGGCGACGAAAGTGTTGAGTCATGGAAGCAAGCATGATCGACTGAGTTGTATCACAATCATCGCTATGAGTTCTCCATAACTCCAGCTCAAGTGGCTCAGTGGGCCTCGGCCCGAGAGGTCTCTGTATGGTGTACAACAGCCTCTCTGCCCCAAGGACTATCCTCAGGTTCATTTCCCAGTCAGCAAAGTTCGTGCCCTTAAATACATTATCACCCATGATTATGTCTCGGACATTTCCTTTGTTTGCCATCTTAACTACGATAGTCCAACTATCTAGTTAACGATATATGGGTACAGTCAAACTGTTACAAGAAAAATAACATTTTATTAGTCCAACTAATGTTAAATATTGACGAAATAAATTTTGTAAGCGCGTAAAGCTAAGTATCTGAATGAAATTGCAAATTCAATACTAGCCTCCCACTATTTTCTACAAGTCTCTAACCCTCTGTCGAGTACTCGGGAAATCCAATTTCCTAGTGGGCTAGGATCCCGTTAAATAACACACAACCTTGACTTTGGCCAACAAGTTGTATGATATTTAACTAGGTAGATCTCGAAGATCAATTGGATCCCATCCAATTCCTAGATCCGGTAGGTGGACATCCAAGTCCGAAACATATATATCTAATACATATGTCAATGTATCCAATACATTTTCCTAACCATTTCCTCTGAATCAACTAAGTCTTGGCTTTGGCACAACAAACTTAATGATTCCAGTTAAGCGGGACCCATTGACATGGAAAGTTTCGTAATCAATGTCGATGGACAAGAAGTGATCTTGACTTTGGCCAACAAATCACAACTTGGACAAGACACCGATATGGAACAAAACTCTCATGATTCAAACACATCCTCAATTGACAAAGGTCTTGACTTTGGCCAACAAACCAATGCCAATTTCGGATCTTGAGAAAGAATCACTCAACGGAAGGAAATCGCTTAATATTGTTTGAGGGATTTTCGTGTAATTGGCAACCAATTAATTTATCTTTGTTAGGTCTCATCATCATACACCCTTAAGCATGCTTCTAAAACATCATAAAGCGCGTAAAGTAAAGTAATAGCGATATACGGATGGATATGAACAACAACTTGTTCCTAGAACAAATCACTCCCTTTCCTCTCCCTCCCCGCTAAACTATTCTACTCTTACCCAATTACATAATACAATAAGAGAAACCTCATTTACATTGAGGGGAATTAGGTGAGAAGAGAATACAAAGAGACAATAAGAGAAAGGCTGGACACGCAGGTCCAATTTATAAATTCTAAATTTACAATAATTTCTAAAATTACCCTTCCCTTCTAATATCCATCCGATATACACTATTCATACATTACATCCACATTCATTCATTCAAGGCATGTTATACAACCAATCAAATCCAATTAATTAGTCTTTAATTAGGTGACAATACAATGTTCAAACAATTGTTTGCATTTGCGCGAGTCCAACTCAATTTGAGAATAAATACTTATAGTATGAATTCACGAATTATATCGAACTACTCGTCAAATCCAATTTAAGTCGTATTCAATACTAATCCTTATATTTAATTCCAAATTAAATATTTACACTTTTATTGTGCTTTTATGACTTAGATTCCAAATCTAATTCTATCGGGTCTCAAAGCCCAATCAACATCCAATGTCCGTTTAATTAAAGTCCGATGGGCTTTCAATTGATTTCATTAGGCTTGGGCCTTGGTCAATGTGGGTCAAACCCAATTTCCAAGCCCAATAAGGAATCACCCTCATTTGCCATAAAAATCAATATCAAGCCCATAAGGCCCAATTAAACATAAAAGCCCATTTATTACATTTGGACTTAATGGAGTGATTTAGGCCCATTTTTGGATCCAATCCAATTTGCCCAAACCTACTTGGTCCAACCAAGCCCATTATGTCCAAATATAATAGTTTTAGGCCCAATTCAAAATTAAGCCCAATTAATCAAATTTTAAAATTCCAAATTTTATAACTTAATTAATTAAAGTGTAATGTCATGATTAATCCTTTAAATCAATATTTCCAAAATATCAAATTAATCCATTAATCATATTTTTATCTTAAATACATGTCCAACATTATTTAATCAAAAAATCAAGTCCCTAATCTTCTTCCATGCATTCGGCCAAGGTGATGAAAAATTACCGATTTCGTTTTCAATCCAATCGAATCACAAATCGTCATTTTATGTTCGTTTAAAGTCATCCAATGATCTTATAAACAACAAATCATCATCTCCATGGTCTAGGTAGTATTCGGCCAAGCCTCTCCAAGAGGGGAAAAATTAATCCAATTTATTTTTCATGAAATTGATAATGTATAACATAATGTAACATACATTTAAGCATACTTAATCAATCAAAATCATCAAATCATGCTTCAATCAATTTTGCCCAAATATTACCCTAATATATTTTCATGCTCTTTAAGCTCAATGATACCATTGTTGGAAATTCTAATCCATGTCCCAAGATCAAAAGAGCAAACAAAACATATAAATGAATGAACAATATTGAAGTATGGCGGAATCATACTCACAAAGATCGGAATGCGGATGCGTTGATGAAACAAAAATTTTCTCCTTTGTGCAGTGAGGGTTTCGGCCAAACAGAAAAGAGAAGCTCCAAGCAATTTTTGATCCTTCCAAGCTCTAAGATTAGT
The DNA here is from genome assembly GCA_019454045.1 of Zanthoxylum bungeanum. NCBI lineage: Eukaryota > Viridiplantae > Streptophyta > Magnoliopsida > Sapindales > Rutaceae > Zanthoxylum > Zanthoxylum bungeanum. The sequence continues at coordinate 12,594 of SKCR01003982.1, read as the reverse complement.
TTCCCATAACACCTTTGTATGATCCCTTGATGGTGCTAGCCTTGTGTGTGATTTTATGTTCCAAACAAACACAAATTCTTCAAGTTTTTGCAACAAAAACAGAAAAATGGAGAGGGCTGTGAGAGCTCACAGTTTCGGTAATGAGAGAATAGGAGAGTGTTATGATTTTTGTTACAAAAATCAATTTATATTTATGCCATAATATTTATTAAATAATAATAAACTTATGACACAATCATGCAATGGCTTAGAGTGTCAAACACTCAAACTCCATGCAAAACCATTGAGTGTATTGTACACTATCACCATGCAATGTATTAACAATTAAATAATGCATAAAATGACATGTGTCATGTGGGCCCCACACAACCCAAATGAAAGTGGGCCCACGCGTACTCACGCGTTCGGGTTCGATATTTCCGAAATACCGACTTTCGTCGCGACGTTAATTAAATCGAATTTAAATAAATAATTGCGCCTAGCGAAATTATTATTTACGTCGCTAACGAATTAATTCTAAATTAACTCGTTTGCCCGAATTAAAATCTAATTTTAATTTCGCGTCGAAATCGAATTTCGATTATATATCGAATATAATAATTTTACGATTAATTCCAAATTAATCGTTCTCTCTCTATGTATAGTACTTTATCCAAGATAAAGTCTCTCCGTAATTAATCCAAGATTAATCGAGTTTGAATCATACGTCATTGGTGAATCTTCGGGAAGCGACCCAAGAGATCTCTGGATATGTTGGCAGTAAATACGGCCGTCAGATTATCCGAACACGTACGTACCAAGTACTACGTTTTTACCGATTTACAAGACAAGGTTAGCCTCTAGCAAAACGCCATGCCTACCCAATTCTCCAGAAATATTCTTATTGGAATATAAGATCTATAACAGGCGTAGTATACCGTAGTATAGTGTATACTGATCCAGTATCGGATGATCACATGTAAGGCCTGGGGCTGGAGATGTGTCTGCCCCGTACGATACATATATCGGACATCAAGCAACTAGTCTCTTTGAATCGGATAATCCTGACCTTGTCATATTATCCCGATGGTTGCAACCATTATAGAGTACTAGTTCTGTATCCTGCGCGATCATCATCTCCATATGTCTGAAGTGATACTTCCGTCTTGACATCACACCCAATACACTACGATTCCCGATAAACCTAGAAGAGGTGTACACAGAACCTGTTAAAGCCCTGGACGACCAAAACTAAAGTCTACCGATTGTCGCAAGTACTAGCGATGCAAGTCTCAGGTTAAGACCATATGCACCTACCCTGAAGCGGACTCCCATAGACACGCAGACATACTACCAATGGGATTCCGCGGGGTCTATCCAGAGCGAAGCTGTTTTTCGTACCATCGGTAAAACACAACCTCCTACCGCACTTGCATAAGTATCCAATACTCAAATATATGAGAACTATGCTGTTGTGCCCTCACAACACGCACAAGTGCAGTACTAGTCTATTCCGCATTATCGATGTCCAATCTCGATAATACTACGACTAGGGATATTTAATGATTAAACCTTTATGGATTGATACTGTCTCATATCATCTCAATCCGGAATTAATCATAGGGACTTTTACCATTTATATATCAAAGTAAATAAATTACAAAACGGTAAAAGGCAATTTCATTACTACATAGTTAATTTTGTACAATAATACAATATCATTTACAAAATAGTGACGCTATGGGTCATTACTGTCTAACATCACAACATATTCATACAAGCAGGTTATCAATCAATCAATCAAATTAATTAATCTGATAATTAGTGATCATCCATGTTTCAAACAAAGTTTTGATTTTTTCGAGTCAAACTCGTATTGCGACACGTACTCAAATATGATTTTCTCCGAATTAAATTAAATTACATAATTAAATCCATTTTAATACGCATTTAATCTAATTCAATTATTTAATTCCAAATTAAATATTACACTTTATAAAATAAACCTTTACATTTAAAATTCAAATTTAATCGCTATGGGTCTCAAAGCCCGATTAATATCCATATTATTTAATTAAAGTCCAATGGGCTTTTAATTAATTTCTTGAGGCGTGGACTTTTGGTCAACACGGGTCAAACCCGCAACAAAGTCCAATCCGGGAGTTACCCCATAAGCCCATAAATTAATTTAGGCCCATTAGGCCCAATTAAACGTTAAAGGTTCATTAGTCGCATTTGGGCCTTTTGGAAGCGGTTTTGGGCCTAATTGGATCCAACCAATTTTGGCCTAAACCAACTTTGTACAACAAAGTCCAATAACCCAATAACAACTTAAAAAGCCCAAATCCAATTTTAAGCCCATAATTTAATTCCAAAAATTCCAAATTTTCCAATTAAATTACCTAAAGTGTATAGCATTATTAATTGCCCAAATCAAAGTTTCCAAAACATCAAATTTGTCCAATTAATCATGCTTAACATCAATTAATCATGTCCAACATAATTAAATCAAAATCAAACCCAATTTATACATGCTAAAGTCTCGGCCATAAGGGGAAAAAATGCCCAAATCAAATTCAATCCAATTGAACCCAATCAAACATAAATTCAACATCCCCAAATGATTTCTAAGTCATCCAATGAACAAAAAATCAAAAAACCAAGACATTAGGGCACTTGCCAAATTCGGCCATCACAAGCAAATTGGGGAAAAATTGTTCCAAACACTTTTCATCAAATTGATCTAATCAATCATCAATTAAACAACATTTAAGCATTCTAAATCATCCAATTTCATTAAACATGCTCAAAATCAAGTTTACCCAAATTTGTCATGCCCAAAATTTAGGGAAAAATGGATCCAACCAAATTTCATGAAATTGATTATGCACAACATCAATTCAACCTCATTCAAGCATACTATACTAAACAATTTAATCATTTGATGCTCAAATTGAGTTTACCCAAATTAAAGTTTTGGCCAACATTAAGCAAATTGGGGAAAATCAATCCAATTAATTTTTTCTTCAAATTGATTACATATAACTCTAATTAATTCATATACAAGCATTCTTAAACAAACAATTTGTCAAAATCATGCTTAAATCAAAAAGCCCCAAATTTGCTCAAGAACCCTAATTCGTTTTATGCAACCAATAGCTCAAGATACCATTGTTGAGTTTCAATCAAGTCCCAAGATCATAAACATGCATAAAAACGAGTGAATACACAAAGGAGTAAGGCGGAATACATACTCACATTGATGGGTTTTGATGAAATGATAATACAAGCCTTCAAGCTCCCAGCTCCCTCCATAAGCTCGGCAATAGCTTCCTCATGCAGTGGACTGCTCGGTGGGGACTGGTTTGCCTCCTCCATGTTCGGCCATTGAAGACTCCATTGAAGCTTAAAGCTTCAAGCTCCAAAAATAAATCCAAGCTCACAAATTCGTTTCCCTATCACCATAATATAACCCATTGTGTGTGCTAGCACTACTCTTCTTCTTCAATTGCTTCTCAAAATTTCGGTGAAACTAGAAAATTTTAAGCAAAATCGGCTTGAAGCCGTGAAGGAGAGGGAGAAGAAAGAGAGGGAAAAAGGAAGACCGTATGTCTTGCATGTAAGAGAGAGAAAAGCTTTTACTTTTGTTTTATATATTTACCAAGTAAATAATAAATAAAACATATATTACTTTTTAATACAAAAGTCAAAAAGCAAGAAATAAATAAGTTATATTTCATTCAAGCTTTTAAAAGCTTTTCATCAACTCAAATAAACTATTCACATCAAATCCATCCACTTTAATAAAGTGACAACATGTCATGTCACATCACTCAAAGTGACAAGTGACTTGACGATTGATGCGACTAGCGATTTGACGCTTGATGTGACTTGCGTGCCGCGCTCGAATTCGAAATGCGAATGCGCTCGCAATCACTCTCGGGCTCGGGTTCGCTAATTCCAAATTAACGAATTTTCGTCGCGTCGTAATTAAATGATTACGCCTAGCGAAATCACTATTCACGTCACTAACGAATTAATTCTAAATTAATTCGTTCGCCCGAATTAAATCTAATTTTAATTCCGCGTCGAAATCCAATTTCGATTAATATATCGAATATATTAATTTTATCGATTAATTCCAAATTAATCGTTCTCTCTCTTTAATTAATATTTTATCCCAGATAAAATATCTCCGTAATTAATCCCAGATTAATTTTCTCTCTCTTCTAATTAATCCCAGATTAATTAAGTGCGAGTTATACATCATCGGTGAATCTTCAGGAAGCGACCCATGAGATCTCCGGATATGTTGGCAGTAAATACGGTCGTCGGATAATCCGAACACGTAAGTACCTCGTACTACGTTTATACCGATTTACAAGACAAGGTTGGCTTCTAGCAAAGTGCCATGCCTACCCAATTCTCCAGAAATATTCTTACAGGAATATATAGATCTGTATCAAGCGTAGTATACCGTAGTATTGTGCATATCGGCCCAGTATCGGATAGTCACGTGCTAGGGCTGGGGCTGGATAAGTGTCTGCCCTGTCCGAAGCACATGTCGGATGTCTGGTAACTAGTCTCTATAATCGGATATTCATGACCTGGTCCCAATATCCTGATTGGTTGCGCAACACTTAAGAGCACTAATACCATATCCTGCGTGACATCATCTCCAATATGACTGAAGTGATACTTCCGTCTTGACATCACACCCAATACACTACGACTCTCTGATAAACCCAGAAGTGGTGTATGCAGAACCGGTTAAAGCCCTGTACCACCAAGACTAAAGTCTATCGATTATCGTAAGTATTAGCGATGCAAGTCTCAAGTTAAGACTATACACACCTACCCTGATTTCGGCCTCCCATAGACACATAGTCATAATACCAATGGGATTCCGAGGGGTCTATCCAGAGCGAAGCTGTTTCCCGTACCATCGGTGAAACACGACCTCCTATCGCACTTGCATAAGTATCCAATACTTATATATATGAGAACTATGTCGTTGTGCCCTCACAACGCACACAAGTGCAATACTAGCCTATTCCGCATTATCGATGTCCTGTCTCGATAATACTCCGGCTAGGGATATTTAATGATTAATCCTTCGGGGACTGATACTGTCTCATATCATTCTCAGTCCAGGAACTAATCATATGGACCTCTCTTCATTTATACATTTATGGTGGTGATCTAATCACAAATGATGAGAGTGCAATTTCCTTGTCACATAGTTAATTTGTACAACAACACCGTGATCTGTACAAATAGTGACGCTATGGGTCATATTATCCAACAGCGAGGGGTGAGTGCGGCCTTAAATCTTTGTCCCTGTTCACACCGGGTGGCGACTCCATGTTTTATTTCGTACTTCCAACTAGGCCGCGAGCCTAGAACAGCGTCGTCAAGTTCTGTGTTCCCACAATATGACATTTGATACTGGATCTTAATACACAATACATTGTATACTACGCCGATAAAGATTGTATATTCTTCGTTGAATATTTCTGGAGAATTGGATAGGCACGATGCTTTGCTAGAAGCCAACCATTTTTTGTAAATCCGTAAGAACGTGGTACATGGTACGCACGTGTTCGTATATTCCGATGATCGTATTTACTGCCAACATATCCAGGGATCTCTTGGGTCGCTTCCCAAAAATTCACCGATGAGATTTGACTCGAACAAGAAAATTAATCTGAGATTAATTACGGCAATAATTAATCTGGGATTAATTAACAGAGAGAAAATTAATTTGGGATTAATTACGTCATGGATTAATCTGGGATTAATTCGTGAAGATGAGAGAACGTGATTAATTTGGAATTAATCGGTAAAATAAATTTAATAGTTAAATTGGATTTTTTTATTTAATTTATTTATTTGGGCTAAAATAATATATTAGCTATATTAATTGAAATTGGATTTCAATGTGAAATTAAATTGGATTTTAATTCTGGCGAACGAATTAATTTGGAGTTAATTCACAAGCGACTTTCGTAATAATTTTGCGAGGCATTATTACTTAATTAAATTGGATTTAATTACGTCTCGACGGAAAATTTGTTTAATCAAATTAAACGAACCCGAGCCCAAAGTGTGTTGAGCAACCCAACTTGAATTTTGAATTTAAATGTGGGACCCACCAACTTACATCAACAAATCACTTGAGTGATGGAAGTGGTGTTGGGCTATATGCCCTAAAGCTTCATGTGTTGTAAAACGGAATTGATTATTGTAATAATAATTGTAAACACATTATTCATTTATCAAAGTTGTTTGATTTAAATTGCATATTGTTCTATTGTCTTGTTTACCTTGATTACTTTTGTACCTTTAGACTTAGTGTATGTTTGATGCACAAGAGGATTTAAGTCTGAAGTTAGTAATCTAGATTGTCTATAGAGAGCAAATAGAGTGGGTACTTTGTTTGTGGTTTTATCTATAGTTGCGGTCCATTCTTATACTTGTATGACGATCTTGATCCGGGATCATTCATGTAGTGACATGGGAATGGAGGCACCTTGTATGATGAGATCATATAGGACTGGACTAAGATAAATATGAATTTCTTTTAAGATCCGTTAACCCAAGAAATTCATTTTATCTACTAGATGATCATATATGGATTAATCTTAATCCTGAGTGTAGTACGAACTCATGCATGTCAGGCTATGTCCTTTGATTTACTATGGTGAGGTTTGTGTTGCAGTCCCGGCTAATAACTACGTATTTTAGGGATATGCTTTGGTATGTAGCTGTGAACGTTTTACATAGATATGGAATTCACTCATTCTTTCGAGTGGAAGTGGAAGAATATCTCTTTTAAGAGTTGATTCGGGACTTGAACAATTTTGAGCGCGCTCAAACTTCCTATTACGAATAGAAAGTATTATATTAATAATTGTTATGAATTAATTATTCAAATATGATTTCTCCGAATTAAATAAATTACATAATTAAATCCAATTTAATACGCATTTAATTCTAATTCATTATTTAATTCCAAATAAATATTACACTTTATAAAATAACCTTTACGATTTAAAATTCCAAATTTAATCGCTATGGGTCTCAAAGCCCGATTAATATCCAATATTATTTAATTAAAGTCCAATGGGCTTTTAATTAATTTCTTGAGGCGTGGACTTTTGGTCAACACGGGTCAAACCCGCAACCAAAGTCCAATCCGGGAGTTACCCCATAAGCCCATAAATTAATTTAGGCCCATTAGGCCCAATTAAACGTTAAAGGTTCATTAGTCGCATTTGGGCCTTTTGGAAGCGGTTTTGGGCCTAATTGGATCCAACCAATTTTGGCCTAAACCAACTTTGTACAACAAAGTCCAATAAACCCAATAACAACTTAAAAAGCCCAAATCCAATTTTAAGCCCAATAATTTAATTCCAAAAATTCCAAATTTTCCAATTAAATTACCTAAAGTGTATAGCATTATTAATTGCCCAAATCAAAGTTTCCAAAACATCAAATTTGTCCAATTAATCATGCTTAACATCAATTAATCATGTCCAACATAATTAAATCAAAATCAAACCCAATTTATACATGCTAAAGTCTCGGCCATAAGGGGAAAAAATGCCCAAATCAAATTCAATCCAATTGAACCCAATCAAACATAAATTCAACATCCCCAAATGATTTCTAAGTCATCCAATGAACAAAAAATCAAAAAAACCAAGACATTAGGGCACTTGCCAAATTCGGCCATCACAAGCAAATTGGGGAAAAATTGTTCCAAACACTTTTCATCAAATTGATCTAATCAATCATCAATTAAACAACATTTAAGCATTCTAAATCATCCAATTTCATTAAACATGCTCAAAATCAAGTTTACCCAAATTTGTCATGCCCAAAATTTAGGGAAAAATGGATCCAACCAAATTTCATGAAATTGATTATGCACAACATCAATTCAACCTCATTCAAGCATACTATACTAAACAATTTAATCATTTGATGCTCAAATTGAGTTTACCCAAATTAAAGTTTTGGCCAACATTAAGCAAATTGGGGAAAATCAATCCAATTAATTTTTTCTTCAAATTGATTACATATAACTCTAATTAATTCATATACAAGCATTCTTAAACAAACAATTTGTCAAATCATGCTTAAATCAAAAAGCCCCAAATTTGCTCAAGAACCCTAATTCGTTTTATGCAACAATAGCTCAAGATACCATTGTTGAGTTTCAATCAAGTCCCAAGATCATAAACATGCATAAAAACGAGTTGAATACACAAAGGAGTAAGGCGGAATACATACTCACATTGATGGGTTGATTTGATGATGAAATGAATAATACAAGCCTTCAAGCTCCTCCCTAAGCTCGGCAATAGCTTCCTCATGCAGTGGACTGCTCGGTTGGTGACTGGTTGCCTCCTCCATGTTCGGCCATTGAAGACTCCATTGAAGCTTAAAGCTTCAAGCTCCAAAAATAAATCCAAGCTCACAAATTCGTTTCCCTATCACCATAATATAACCCATTTGTGTGCTAGCACTACTCTTCTTCAATTTGCTTCTCAAATGTGATTGTGTGATGAAACTAGAAAATTTTTAAGCAAAATCGGCTTGAAGCCGTGAAGGAGAGGGAGAAGAGAAAAGAGAGGGAAAGAGGAAGAAAAACCGTATGTCTTGCATGTAAGAGAGAGAAAAGCTTTTACTTTTGTTTATATATTTACCAAGTAAATAATAATAAAACATATATTACTTTTTAATACAAAAGTCAAAAAAGCAAGAAATAAATAATGTTATATTTCATTCAAGCTTTTAAAAGCTTTTCATCAACTCAAATAAACTATTCACATCAAATCCATCCACTTTAATAAAGTGACAACATGTCATGTCACATCACTCAAAGTGACAAGTGACTTGACGATTGATGCGACTAGCGATTTAACGCTTGATGTGACTTGCGTGCCGCGCTCGAATTCGAAATGCGAATGCGCTCGCAATCACTCTCGGGCTCGGGTTCGCTAATTCCAATTAACGAATTTTCGTCGCGTCGTAATTAAATGATTACGCCTAGCGAAATCACTATTCACGTCCTAACGAATTAATTCTAAATTAATTCGTTCGCCCGAATTAAAATCTAATTTTAATTCCGCGTCGAAATCCAATTTCAATTAATATATCGAATATATTAATTTTATCGATTAATTCCAAATTAATCGTTCTCTCTCTTTAATTAATATTTTATCCCAGATAAAAATCTCCGTAATTAATCCCAGATTAATTTTCTCTCTCTTCTAATTAATCCCAGATTAATTAAGTGCGAGAGTTATACATCATCGGTGAATCTTCAGGAAGCGACCCATGAGATCTCCGGATATGTTGGCAGTAGTAATACGGTCGTCGGATAATCCGAACACGTAAGTACCTCGTACTACGTTTATACCGATTTACAAGACAAGGTTGGCTTCTAGCAAAGTGCCATGCCTACCCAATTCTCCAGAAATATTCTTACAGGAATATATAGATCTGTATCAAGCGTAGTATACCGTAGTATTGTGCATATCGGCCCAGTATCGGATAGTCACGTGCTAGGGCTGGGGCTGGATAAGTGTCTGCCCCGTCCGAAGCACATGTCGGATGTCTGGTAACTAGTCTCTATAATCGGATATTCATGACTTGTCCAATATCCTGATGGTTGCGCAACACTTAAGAGCACTAATACCATATCCTGCGTGACATCATCTCCAATATGACTGAAGTGATACTTCCGTCTTGACATCACACCCAATACACTACGACTCTATGATAAACCAGAAGTGGTGTATGCAGAACCGGTTAAAGCCCTTGTACCACCAAGACTAAAGTCTATCGATTATCGTAAGTATTAGCGATGCAAGTCTCAAGTTAAGACTATACACACCTACCCTGATTTCGGCCTCCCATAGACACATAGTCATAATACCAATGGGATTCCGAGGGGTCTATCCAGAGCGAAGCTGTTTCCCGTACCATCGGTGAAACACGACCTCCTATCGCACTTGCATAAGTATCCAATACTTATATATATGAGAACTATGTCGTTGTGCCCTCACAACGCACACAAGTGCAATACTAGCCTATTCCGCATTATCGATGTCCTGTCTCGATAATACTCCGGCTAGGGATATTTAATGATTAATCCTTCGGGGACTGATACTGTCTCATATCATTCTCAGTCCAGGAACTAATCATATGGACCTCTCTTCATTTATACATTTATGGTGATCTAATCACAAATGATGAGAGTGCAATTTCCTTGTCACATAGTTAATTTGTACAACAACACCGTGATCTGTACAAATAGTGACGCTATGGGTCATATTATCCAACAGCGAGGGGTGAGTGCGGCCTTAAATCTTTGTCCCGGTTCACACCGGGTGGCGACTCCATGTTATTTCGTACTTCCCAACTAGGCCGCGAGCCTAGACCAGCGTCGTCAAGTTCTGTGTTCCCACAATATGACATTTGATACTGGATCTTAATACGCAATACATTGTATACTACACCCGATAAAGATTGTATATTCTTCGTTGAATATTTCTGGAGAATTGGATAGGCACGATGCTTTGCTAGAAGCCAACCATGTCTTGTAAATCCGTAAGAACGTGGTACATGGTACGCACGTGTTCGTATATTCCGATGATCGTATTTACTGCCAACATATCCAGGGATCTTTGGGTCGCTTCCCAAAAATTCACCGATGAGATTGACTCGAACAAGAAAATTAATCTGAGATTAATTACGGCAATAATTAATCTGGATTAATTAACAGAGAGAAAATTATTTGGGATTAATTACGTCATGGATTAATCTGGGATTAATTCGTGAAGATGAGAGAACGTGATTAATTTGGAATTAATCGGTAAAATAAATAAATTAATAGTTAAATTGGATTTTTTTTATTTAATTTATTTATTTGGGCTAAAATAATATATTAGCTATATTAATTGAAATTGGATTTCAATGTGAAATTAATTGGATTTTAATTCTGGCGAACGAATTAATTTGGAGTTAATTCACAAGCGACTTTCGTAATAATTTGCGAGGCATTATTACTTAATTAAATTGGATTTAATTACGTCTCGACGGAAAATTTGTTTAATCAAATTAAACGAACCCGAGCCCAAAGTGTGTTGAGCAACCCAACTTGAATTTTGAATTTAAATGTGGGACCCACCAACTTACATCAACAAATCACTTGAGTGATGGAAGTGGTGTTGGGCTATTGCCCTAAAGCTTCATGTGTTGTAAAACGGAATTGATTATTGTAATAATAATTGTAAACACATTATTCATTTATCAAAGTTGTTTGATTTAAATTGCATATTGTTCTATTGTCTTGTTTACCTTGATTACTTTTGTACCTTTAGACTTAGTGTATGTTTGATGCACAAGAGGATTTAAGTCTGAAGTTAGTAATCTAGATTGTCTATAGAGAGCAAATAGAGTGGGTACTTTGTTTGTGGTTTATCTATAGTTGCGGTCCATTCTATACTTGTATGACGATCTTGATCCGGGATCATTCATGTAGTGACATGGGAATGGAGGCACCTTGTATGTGAGATCATAGGACTGGACTAAGATAAATATGAATTTCTTTTAAGATCCGTTAACCCAAGAAATTCATTTTATCTATTAGATGATCATATATGGATTAATCTTAATCCTGAGTGTAGTACGAACTCATGCATGTCAGGCTATGTCCTTTGATTTACTATGGTGAGGTTTGTGTTGCAGTCTCGGCTAATAACTACGTATTTTAGGGATATGCTTTGGTATGTAGCTGTGAACGTTTTACATAGATATGGAATTCACTAATTCTTTCGAGAAGTGGAAGAATATCTCTTTTAAGAGTTGATTCGGGACTTGAACAATTTTGAGCGCTCAACTTTCCTATTACGAATAGAAAGTATTATATTAATAATTGTTATGAATTAATATTTCATTACAGAATCAATGGTGCTTAAGAGATAAAATATTTAGAGGGATATAACAGACTTATGACCCAGCTCTATTTATGAGATATTCGTGAAGGGTTATATCATATGTAGTGACTATATCGATGGACACCGAAGTTGTTCGGCTTATATTTTCCATCTACGGTAACGGGAGTCAATCTCGAGTTTTTAATGGAATAATGCGGAGTTAATAATTCGTAATATTTAATTAAATAGTTTAATTAATATTTCAGAATTATTGGAGCTCGGAACCGTAGGTCCGTTGGTCCCCGTGCTAGCTTGATTAACTATATCAAACCTAATATAATTAGATTGTCTAATAATATGCTCACATTATATTTAAATATATTAATATGATTAATAATATTTTTGTCACAAATGAAAATAATATTAAATTAGTTTAATATATATTTTCGAATATTTTTTATTATGAGATAAACAAATAATAAATATAAGATTAATTATTACATCATTAAATTATTAGATAATATTACATCATCATTGATAATTTTAGGCATTGCATTTTTGCATGTGAGTCCCTATGATGAGTCTCATTTGGAGGCACTACCTTTTAGTCGAGGAAGTTGCGGGAAACGGTTGTCGGAAGGGAATCGGCATTTCATTAAATTTT
>SKCR01003981.1:0-26823 GCA_019454045.1 Zanthoxylum bungeanum | reverse complement strand
ATATTAATTGTTAGTTTAATTGGATTGAACTCAAAATTGGATCTTAATTTCATGTTAAGTGCCGTGCGTGAACAGCCTGTCTAATGGATTGATTTTGGTTCAATTTGTGTTGGACATGAATTGGAATTAAAGCATGATTAATTGATTTAATTAGTATTTTGGAAACATTAGATCAGTTGCTTAATTATGTTAATTACACTTTCATGGGATTAATATTGTAATTTGGAATAATGTTTAAATTTAATTGTTTGTAATTGGGCTTATTGGGGCTTGGTTGGGCCAAGCTTGGTTTAGACAATTGGATTGGATCCATAGTGGGCCTAAACCATTCCATAAAGTCCAAATATAATAATTGGGCCTAATGGGCCTAAATGGATTTTATGGCAAAGGGTGATTCCTAAATTGGATCTTGGCATTTGGGTTTGATCCATATTGGCCAAAGCCCATGCCTTAGGAATTAATTAAAATCCCATTGGACTTTAATTAAATTGACATTGGATGTTAATTGGCCCTTTGAGACCATTAAGATTGGATTTAGAATTTAAGTCTAAAAGGCACATAAATAAGTGTAGTTATTTAATTTGGAATTAAATTAGAATTGGTATTGAATACAAATTAAATTGATTTAAATTAATAGTTCGATATAATTCAGAATACGTACTTTGAGTATTTATTCTTAAACGGTTGGACTCGCACAAATCAAATCGTTGTTTTTTAACATTGGATGGTCCATTAATTAAAGATTAATAATTGGATTAGATTGATTGAATAACATGATTTATGTGAATACATGGATGTATTTGTATGAATAGTGTATATCAGATGGATATTAGAAGGGTGATGACAATTTTTGGAAATTGTTGTAATAAATTTTAGAATTTATTAAATTGGACCTGCGTGTCCAGCCTATTATCTCTTTTCTCATTGTATTTCTCTTCTCACCAATTCCCCTCAATGTAAATGAGGTTTCTGTTAGTGTTAGGTAATTGGGTAGAAGTAAGAAAAGTGCTAGCGGAGAGAGGAAATGGAGTGATTTGTTCTAGGAACAATTTTTTACATATACATCCTCATATCATTATTAATTTATTGTCAACGCCTTATTATTCTTTTAGAATGCATGCTTAAGGGGTTGAATGAGAACCTAATCAAAGATAATAAATTTGGTTGCCAATTACGCAAAAACCTTCATCAAATATAGCATTTTCCTTCCATTGAGTGTTTCTCTCTCAAGATCCAAGATTGGCATTGGTTTGTTGGCCAAAGTCAAGATCATGGCCCATCGCAGATGTGTTTGAACCACGAAAGCTTTGTTCTTAATCGCATGTCGTGGGCGTTTGTGATTTGTTGGCCAAAGTCAAGGTCACTTCTAGTTCATCGACATGGATTACGAAGCTTTCCCTCCCACTATCAATGAGTCCCCCCTTACTGGAATCATTAAGTTTGTTGAGTCAAAGCCAAGGCTTAGTTGATTCAGAGAAAATGTTAGGAAATATATTGGATAATTACATATATTGGATATATGTTTTCGGACTTGGAGGTCCACCTACTGGATCTAGGAATTGATGGGATCCAATTGATCTTAGAGATCTACCTAGTTAAGTTTCATACAACTTGTTGGCCAAAGTCAAGGTTGTTTGTTATTTAACAGATCCTAGCCCACTAGGAAAATAGTTTCCCGAGTACTCCACATAGGGGTTAGAGGCTCGCCGAAAAATAGTGGGAGGCAAGTATTAAATTTACAATTTTGTTTAAAATACTTGCCAACCCGCTCCTTTATTTATTTCTCTTTGTTATAATATATTAGTTGGACTAATATGTTTTTATTGCTTTCTATGAACATTGGACTGTACTTAAAATACCACTCCACTTGTAGTTGGTTATATAGTTGACTATTGTAACCATTACATTTTGAGTGTACCCGAAATCGTTGATTGGAGAGTTGGACTATTGCAATCGAATGCTGGAAAGATTAACGTTGCTGACATAATCATGGGCGAGAATGTTTTAACGGCTCTATTTTCCATATTGGAAAATGAATCTCAGGATATTCCCTGGAAGCCAAGAATACTCTTGTAATAGAGAAACCTCGGTCCTGAGCCCGGAGTTGAGCAAATAGTAGACATGAGCTTTAAGAAGAGACTCATCGTGATGATACTTTAGTGCTCAACCCATATGCTTGCTGCAATGACACATAATTTCGTTGTCCAAACAAAGGATTGGAATCCTTAGATGATGATGTTGAAATTGAAGGATCTTCACATTGTTGGTTTATTCTAAGGTCCACCAGATCAAATCAAGACATGAATAATGCGTGAATACATCAACGGAGGTAGCGGAATACTCACATTGATCGGTTATGTCGATTTGAAGACGAATCAAGCCAAAAACGCACTGCCTTCACTGCCTCCACTGCCCTGCAACCAGTCCACTGCCCTGCAAAACAGAATTTAAGTGAAGAAACGGAGCTCCTAGCTTCGTCGGATGGATCCTCTCATGGTCGAACCTCCCTACCACCTTCGCAAGACTCGTAGTGTGCTAGCACTTGCGGTTTTCACCATGAAAACCCACCCTTGCTTCCCCTAAGTCACGCCCAAAACAGTCAAAACCAGTGAGCAAAATGTGTTTGGCGTGAGGAAGAGAGAGTTTGAGAGAGATTGAATTGTGTGTTAAGTTAAAATGATTTACCAAAAATCAATTTATATTTATGCCATAAATATTTTTAAATTAATAATAAAATTATGACACAAAACATGCAATGGCTTAGAGTGTCAAACACTCAATTTCCATGCAATAACATTGAGTGCATGTACACTATCTACATGCAATGCATTAGAATGACATGTGTCATGTGGGCCCCACACGTTTCCAAATGAAAGTGGGCCACGTGCACTCACGCGTTCGGGTTCGATATTTCCGAAATACCGAGCTTACGTCGCGACGTTAATTCAATCGAATAATTGCGGCTACCGAAATTATTATTTACGTCGCTAACGAATTAATTCTAAATTAACTCGTTTGCCCGAATTAAAATCTAATTTTAATTCCGCGTCGAAATCTAATTTCGTCTAATATATATCGATATATTAATACATCGATTAATTCCGAATTAATCGTTCTCTCTCTTTAGACGACATTTTATCCCGGATAAAATATCTCCGTTATTATTAATCCTAGATTAATTTTCTCTCTCTTCTTTATATAATCCCAGATTATTCAAGAGTGCGAGTTGTGCGTCATCGGTGGATTATCGGGAAGCGACCCATGAGATCCCCGGATAATCTGGCAGTAAATACGGTCGTCGGAGTATCCGAATCACGTACGTACCAAGTACTACGTTCTACTTCTACCGATTTACGAGACAAGGTCGACTCCTAGCAAAGCACCAAGTCTTCCCAATTTCTCCGGACATATTCATCAAAGAATATCTAGATCTGTATCAAGCGTAGTATACTAATGTATTGTGCATATCGGCCCAGTATCGGATAGTCACGTGCTAGGGCTGGGGCTGGATAAGTGTCTGCCCCGTCCGAAACACATATCGGATGTCTGGTAACTAGTCTCTATAATCGGATATTCATGACCTGGTCATAATATCACGATTGGATGCGCATCACTTAAGAGCACTAATACCGTATCCTGCGTGACATCATCTCCATTATGACTGGAGTGACACTTCCGTCTTGACATCACATCCAATACACTACGATTCTCTGATAAACCCAGAAGAGGTGAACACAGAACCAGTTAAGATCCCCCACCACCAAAACCAAAGTTTACCGATTGTCGTAAGTATTAGCGATGTAAGTCTCAGGTTAAGACTATACACACCTACCTTGATTTCGGCCTCCCATAGACACCTAGTCATAATACCAATGGGATTCCGAAGGGTCTATCCAGAGCGAAGCTGTTTCCCGTACCATCGGTGAAACACGACCTCCTATCGCACTTGCACAAGTATCCAATACTTATATATATGAGAACTATGCCGTTGTGCCCTCACAACGCGCACAAGTGCAATACTAGCCTATTCCGCATTATCGATGTCCAGTCTCGATAATACTACGGCTAGGGATATTTAATGATTAATCCTTCGTGGACTGATACTGTCTCATATCATCTCAATCCAGGAACTAATCATAGGGACCTCTCTTCATTTATATATCTATGGTGATCTAATCACAAATGACGAGAGTGCAATTTCCTTGTTACATAGTTAATTTGCTACAAACAACACAATGATCTGTGCAAATAGTGACGCTATGGGTCATATTATCCAACAATCTCCCACTTGGCACATAGCCACTCAGTGTCCTAAGTGTCACCCGAACTATGTAGGTTTCAAATTGCTGAGGAAAGTTTTCGTCAGCGGATTTGTTTGATTATCGTTTGACGCGATTTATACGATCATCACATCGCCACGATGTATGATCCGAACGAATCAGATGATATAGAAGTATATATCTGGATCGTCGATGAGACCTTTAATTCCTTAGCCTGTGCTGACGCCTAGCTCAGCTGCTAACAGAACTATATCTAATCTAATTAGATTTATTTTCGATCCAAATGGCTTCTATTGCTGCCTCAGCTGCAGCAATAATCCGCATTTGTTGTTTTTTCGGCAACAGTTATCTTGCTTGGAAGATTTCCAGCTCACTGTCCCGTTATTCAAACTTTATAGTACCGCAGTATTTAATTGTTTGGAAACTTGCAGTGGTGATCCCAGTCACTTCAAGTTCTCCTTCTCCATAGTTTAAGACAGCATCTTTAGTTCTCAGATACTAACAGATGTTCTTAACTTCAATCCAGTGACTATCACTTGGATTGACCCGATTGTGACTCCATATGCTCGAAGCGTATGAGACACCAATACAAGTACATTTTAAATGTACAATTTCCCAGAGAGTGTTAACAAACTCCAAATCTATCCCAGTAGATCTTTATTCCTTGAATAAAGGTTGTTACTCCCCAGAATTCTACGGAGAATTTCTATGAAAGAATATTATGAAAGCCAAGCTTTCACCAATTGCTTTATGGGAATTTCACTGTCAGTGCGCTCTCCCACTAACCTCCTTATATACACAAGAATTATTTCGTTTTGAGTCAAATCATAAACCATTATGATTATTTCAAAACGACAGTTCCAAGAACCTTATGCTTGCATTGATCCAAACATGGATCGAATAACCCGCAAACCTTGTTTGTCGGTTATACAAAATCGTCAGGATGTTGTAAACATCCTCCAAAAGGTTTCCTTTTCAGGAAAGCGATTTTGATTTGTAACTGACATATTTCATAAATGAAATATACAGTATTTTCAAGCATCTTCAAAATGGATTTACCATGGCAACAGGTAAAAGGTTGAACCGTTATTAACACAAATGTTGATAACGATACCTTTCCGTCAAAACCTAGCTTTGTACGTTGGTATGTTGCCTTCCATGTATGTCTTCCTTGAAGACGTTTAATGTACCATAGGCACAATGCCTTGTGGTACAACAACTAGTATCCAAAATAGTTGTTATACATGGAATCCATTTCGGACTCATGGCACTTTGCCATAACAGGGAGTCGATACCTCGTATCACTTCCTCAAAACGTAGTCGGATGGTACACCTCCATAAGATTGACATCTTTATGAGGTGAGATCAGAAACCCATACCCTAGGTTGTTTTCTGACTCTATCCGATCTACTAGTTTCTTGTGTATTTGAAGATTAATGGTATAGTTTCATCATAGATGAACTATTTGTGTTCCATTAAGGACTTCGTGCCTTGAACAGTATTACTCCGATTTTCATCGAGTATCACTATCCTCCCACTGACCACTGCATATCGGTATTCCTCTCAGGAAAACCGCATGGTGAGCAACAATCACATTGTTCTCATGTGGATTTATAAGTACTATACTTAAGGTTTCCCTTAGGATAACCTATATTGGCACTTATCCAATTTGGGTCCTTAGTTTGGTATCATCCAAACGCTATGCCTGGCATAACCCAAATTATCAGGAATGAGAAACCTCGTTTCTTCCCTGTTCATATCCTATATGATATCTGTCAAACAGATTTATATGGAACCTTATTCTAAATAAGTTTTGCACTGTTAATACATATCCTGTTGAAGGAAATAGTAGCTCAGAGCGACTCGTGATAAACCTTATCATGTCCAACAAAATTCGGTTTTTGGTTCGGACACACCGTCTAACTGACGTGTCTCGGGAGGAGTCCTCATATGAAAGAATACCGTACTCTTTCATTTACGTATGAAACTTACTGCTTAAGTATTTTCCATTACGGTTTTACCGTGGCGGAATAATACTATAGCCGATCTGTTTGTCTACTTCGTGTCGAAACTCTAAAGTTTCCGATCTGTGTTCTTCAAAAGAAACACATAACCACAACGTGATGTCACATCCGTTAAGGTCACGAAATATTCATGTTCACATCTAGCCTAGCTAGATATGGGCCCACTTACTTCACCATGAATAGGGCTAACAGATCGGTGGCCCTTTTACTATTACCAAGTAAATAGTATTTTAGGTTTTTAACCTAATAAACTAGATTCGCAGACCTTATTTGAATAGTCAAATCAGTCCTAGTACCCACTCTCTTAAAAGTGTGGATATACGAGTCTTCTTTAATTGTGTCCTAGACAACAATGCCACAAATAAGTCTCTATTGATCAAATCAATTTGAGCTATTTATTTGTCATTTATATGTTTTTTTTTATTTATATTCAAAATATAAATCTGTTATTTACATCCAATGTATTTATCTCAGTATCATCTTTATATAATGAAACACTTTAGTGTTCTAGAATATAAAGGTTTTATCCGCAATGGATTAAACACTGATATAGAGATAATGTCTCTAGTTAAACTAGTTACATTATAACATTTCCTAATTTAAGTACATACCCAAAGGGTAGTTCCTAAACTTAGGTATCTACGGTCGAAACAGCGACTTTCGTCCCGTTTCCGATTCGCAGAGAAATCTCGGCTTGAAGCCAGTATCCAGCTCACAGCGGATTCTGAACGTCAATACATATATTTTATGTACCACACTAAGTATTTAAAATCCAATTTTAATACTAGTAGTGAACATAACTTTGACAAATATTTTTAAAGTTAGAGCCTCGCCCTTTCTTTAATTCCTTCGTGTCTTCCATATCCAAATGGTAGTCACTTTGGGATATGTCAATTATCTTTTCAATATTTCACAAACCTTTGGCCAAGCCTTGGGTTTTAGAATATCGAAATGATGTGCACCTTGTGCTACATGCCCAATTGCAAACTTTGACTTTTCTCCACTAGAATAGTCAATTAATTCTCCAAGAATTATTAATTGCAATTTTAATACTTTTAAATCTAAAGATAGATTTATTGTAAGTATTAATTAAGCACTAAAGTCATCATCACATAAATCTTCCAAAGACTTTATGCTCTACTATTTGCTTAATAATGGGCTTAGTCATAATAAGTTATTTTATCAAATAAATTAACCTATTATTAATTCCCAATTGAAAATTAAATCATTTAAAACATTTAATCCAAGGATTATATATTTTAAATATTCAACCTTTCAATTCTTTACTTGATTTTAATAGTCCAACTATTTAATCAATTTATTAAGGTACTATTTATTATAATGATTACAATAATCCAATTATTTAATCAACTATAATTTTAATATTGATTACTATAATCCCATTATAAAATCAACTATCATTTAATTCAATTATATTGATTACTATAATCCAATTATAAAATCAACTATATATTGAATGAGTTTGTATATAGTCCAACTATATATATATTTTAAAACAACATAAATATTAGTCCAACTAATACTTTAATAAATATGACGAGTAAAATAAAAATGAGCGTGTTTAGCGAGTATTCGAACGAATGTTGCAAATTCAATACTTGCCTCCCACTATTTTTCGTCGAGTCTCTAACCCTCTGTGGAGTACTCGGGAAACCGTGTTTCCTAGTGGGCTAGGATCCTATTAAATAACACACAACCCTGACTTTGGCCAATAAAAAGCTGTATGCTATTTAACTAGGTAGATCTCACAGATCAATTGGATCTCATCCAATTCCTAGATCCGGTTAGGTGGACATCCAAGTCCGAAACATATGTATAATGTCAATGTATCCATTACATTTTCCTAACCATATCCTCCGAATCATCTAGGCCTTGGCTTTGGCCAAAAACAAACCTAATGATTCCAGTTAAGCGGGACCCATTGACGAGGAAAGTTTCGTAATCAATGTCATTGGACAAAAGTGATCTGACTTTGGCCAATAAAAATCACGATTTGGACAAGACACCGATATGCAACAAAACTCTCATGATTCAAGTACATCCTTGATTGACAAAGGTCTTGACTTTGGTCAAAACAAACCAATGCCAACTTCGGATCTTGAACAAGAATCATTCAATGGAAGGATATTTGCTTAATATAGATTGAGGGATTTTCGCGTGCAAATTGGCTACCAATTTAATTATCTTTGTTAAGGTCTCATCATCATACACCCTTAAACATGCATTCTAAATACATAATAAAGCGAGTATGAAAAAATAATATGATATGCGGATGGATACTTAACACATTGATCCTAGATCAAATCTCTCCCTTTCTCACTCAAGCTAGCACTTGTACTACTTACTACTACCCGTTACACTACACTTCTAAAGAAACCTCATATACATAGAGGGGAATAGGTGAGAAGAGAATACAAAGAGAAAGAAGGTGATAAGGCTGGACACGCAGGTCCAATTTAATAAATCGAATTTATTACAACAATTTCTAAAATTGCCCACCCGACTAATATCCATCCGATATACATTATTCATTCAACACAACCACGTATTCACACACATAAGCATGCTATCAATCAATCTAATCAAATTAATTAATCTGATAATTAAGTGATCATCCAATGTTCAAACAACGATTTGATTTTGTTCGAGTCAAACTCGTTTTTGCGAATAAGTACTTAAAGTACGAATTCATGAATTAAATTAAACTACATCATTAAATCTAATTTAACATGTATTTAATACTAATTCACTATTCAATTCCAAATTAAATATTACACTTTATTTAATAAACCTTTTACGATTTAAATTCCAAATCTAATCGTAACGCGTCTCAAAGACCGATTAACGTCCAACGTCAATTCAATTAAAGTCCAATGGGCTTTTGATTGATTTCTTAAGGCGTGGACTTTTGGTCAACTCGGGTCAACCGATAACCAAAGTCCAATCCGGGATTTACCCCATAAGCCCATAAATCAATCTTGGCCCATTAGGCCCAATTGAACATTAAAGGTTCATTAGTCGCATTGGGCTTTATGGTTAAGGTTTTGGGCCCAATTGGATCCAATCCACTTGGCCTAAACCAAACTTGATAAATCAAGCCCAATAGGCCCAATTACAACAATAAATTCTAATTTCCAAATTAGGCCCAATTAATTAATCCAAAAATCCAATTTTCACAATTTAATTACCAAAAGTGCATTATATGATTAATCAACTAAATCAACATTTCCAAAACATAAATTAGTCCAATTAATCATACTTAATTCATTATTACATGTCAAACACACATAATGAAAAATCAAACCCATATACATGCTTTCAAGTCTCGGCCAAGGAAGTTATTTTGTCCGATTTGAATTCAATCCGATTAATTACACAATCGACAACGTATTAACTTCCCGAATGATTTCATACACATCCAATGTTCATAAAATCAAAATTACCAAGACATTAAAGGGCATTGTAGATTCGGCCAACATAAGGAATTTAGGGATTTTGTTCAATTCAAATTCAAATTCAATCCAATTAATTTCAATTAACATCATCCTACATGATTCTAACTCATCCAATGAATCAAAAATCAAAAAATTCCAAGATCTCCAATGCCATTATACATTCGGCCAAGCACCATCATTGGGGAAAATTATTCCAATCATTTTTTCATCAAATTGATCCAACCAAAATTAATTAAACATGTTATAAGCATACTCAAACAATCAATTTATTCAAATCATGCTCAACAACATTTACCCAAATTTTAAGCCCTACATTTTCATGCTTGCAACATTAGCTCTTGATGCCATTGTTGGTTTATTCTAAGGTCCCAAGATCAAATCAAGACATGAAATAATGCGTGAATACATCAACGGAGGTAGCGGAATACTCACATTGATCGGTATGAGTCGATTTGAAGACGAATCAAGCCAAAAAACGCTGCCTTGTCACGCCACTGCAACAGTCCACTGCCCTGCAAAACAGAAATTTAGTGAAGAAACGGAGCTCCTAGCTTCGTCGGATGGATCCCGTCTCATGGTCGAACCTCCCTACCACCTTCGCAAGACTCGTAGTGTGCTAGCACTTGCGTTTTCACCATGAAAACCCAACTTGCTTCCCTAAAGTCACGCCCAAAACTGGTTCAAAAACAGTGAGCAAAATGTGTTTGGGCGTGAGGAGAAGAGAGAGTTGGAAGAGATTGATTGTGTGTTAAGTTAAAATGATTTACCAAAAATCAATTTATATTTATGCCATAATTTATTAAATTAATAATAAACTTATGACACAAACATGCAAGGCTTAGAGTGTCAAACACTCATTTCCATGCAATACCATTGAGTGCATTGTACACTATCTACATGCAATGCATTAGAATGACAAAGTGTCATGTGGGCCCCACACGTTTCCAAATGAAAGTGGGCCCACGTGCACTCACGCGTTCGGGTTCGATATTTCCGAAATACCGAGCTTACGTCGCGACGTTAATTCAATCGAATAATTGCGGCTAGCGAAATTATTATTTACGTCGCTAACGAATTAATTCTAAATTAACTCGTTTGCCCGAATTAAATCTAATTTTAATTCCGCGTCGAAATCTAATTTCGTCTAATATATCGAATATATTAATACATCGATTAATTCCAAATTAATCGTTCTCTCTCTTTAGACGACATTTTATCCGGATAAAATATCTCCGTATTAATCCTAGATTAATTTTCTCTCTCTTCTTTATAATCCCAGATTATTCAAGAGTGCGAGTTGTGCGTCATCGGTGGATTATCGGGAAGCGACCCATGAGATCCCCGGATAATCTGGCAGTAAATACGGTCGTCGGAGTATCCGAATCACGTACGTACCAAGTACTACGTTCTACCGATTTACGAGACAAGGTCGACTCCTAGCAAAGCACCAAGTCTTCCCAAGTTCTCCGGACATATTCATCAAAGAATATCTAGATCTGTATCAAGCGTAGTATACAATGTATTGTGCATATCGGCCCAGTATCGGATAGTCACGTGCTAGGGCTGGGGCTGGATAAGTGTCTGCCCCGTCCGAAACACATATCGGATGTCTGGTAACTAGTCTCTATAATCGGATATTCATGACCTGGTCATAATATCACGATTGGATGCGCATCACTTAAGAGCACTAATACCGTATCCTGCGTGACATCATCTCCATTATGACTGGAGTGACACTTCCGTCTTGACATCACATCCAATACACTACGATTCCTGATAAACCCAGAAGAGGTGAACACAGAACCAGTTAAGATCCCCCACCACCAACCAAACCAAAGTTTACCGATTGTCGTAAGTATTAGCGATGTAAGTCTCAGGTTAAGACTATACACACCTACCTTGATTTCGGCCTCCCATAGACACCTAGTCATAATACCAATGGGATTCCGAAGGGTCTATCCAGAGCGAAGCTGTTTCCCGTACCATCGGTGAAACACGACCTCCTATCGCACTTGCACAAGTATCCAATACTTATATATATGAGAACTATGCCGTTGTGCCCTCACAACGCGCACAAGTGCAATACTAGCCTATTCCGCATTATCGATGTCCAGTCTCGATAATACTACGGCTAGGGATATTTAATGATTAATCCTTCGTGGACTGATACTGTCTCATATCATCTCAATCCAGGAACTAATCATAGGGACCTCTCTTCATTTATATATCTATGGTGATCTAATCACAAATGACGAGAGTGCAATTTCCTTGTTACAAGTTAATTTGCTACAGCAACACATGTGGCTGTGCAAATAGTGCGCGGCTATTGGTCCATACATCCAACCCATATCATGCTGCAGTTGGGTAGATCTCAGAAGTATGAATTGGCAAAAGAAGCTCTTTCGCTCGCGCATTCAGAGGTACATCTTGTCGATAATAGGTGTCGCAGATGATTGCTGACATCGAAACACACTAAGGTGAGTTGGGGCATTACCTACGAGCCGAGACTTCCCAGAATTTGATCTTACAGTCCTGCCCGAAGTGGGCGGTTCTTATAACCAAGAGAAAAACTCTTTGGAGAGTTAATGGTATGCTCAAGGAGGCGAGCCTAGAGCTTCCAAAGACAAGAACACAAGGCGCATCTACTTCGACGTCCCAGAAAGGCCAAGGCTTGGCCGAAGGCTTCTGGGGGTGTAAAGAAAGGGCAAGGAAAATCGTCATAGTCTTCTGGGAAGACCTAAGGACTACCCAAAATGTCTGCCTAACTGTGGCAAATGGGGTCACTGGAAGCGTGACTGCCGTAGGGCAAAGGCAGACATGAGGAAGTGAAGACGGATAAAGGCTCCGGCTTCAGGTATGTTGTTGTAAATATGTACAGTAATGGTTTTAAAAATAATATTTTTGATACTGAATGTGGTACATACATATATACTGATGTGCGGGATCTGCTGATTAGAAAGAGACTAGCTTCGATGAGATTGACCTGCGAGTAAGAAACGTGATGAAAGTCTCTGTTTTGGCTGTGGAAACCTAAGTTTGGAACTGCCCTTTGGGCATGTACTTAAATTAGGAAATTGTTATAATCTACCTAGTTTGACTAGAAATATTATCTCTATATCTAGTTTAACCCGTTGCGGGTATACCTTTATGTTCCATAACACTGGGTGTTTTGTTTATAAATATGATATTGAGATATACACATTAGATGTGAATAACAGTATTTATATTTCGAATATAAATGAATCTCAAATATATAACATGACAAACAAATGGCTTAAATTGAGTAATTCTAATGAGACTTATTTGTGGTATTATTGTCTGGGACACATTAAACAAGACTTGTATATCCACACTTTCGAAGAGTAGATACTAGGACATATTTGATCCTAATTCAAATGATATCTGCGAATCTTGTTCATTAGGCAAAGTGCCTAAAACGCCTTTTAGCGGTAAAGGTGTATGAGCCACCAAGCTATTAGCCCTCGTTCACAGTGACGTAAGTTAGCCCATGTCTAGCTAGGCTAGAGGTGGATTTGAATACTTCGTAACCTTTATGGATGTTGCATCGCGTTATGGTTATGTGTATCTTATGAAACACAAATCGGAAACTTTTGATAAAATTCAAAGAGTTTCGACACGAAGTAGAAAAACAGACCAGCAAAAGTATTAAAACATCACGGTTGGACCGTGGTGGAAAATACTTAAGCAATAAGTTTCTCGATTACTTGAAAGAGTAAGGTATTCTTTCACAGTGAACTCCTCCAGGAACACCTCAATTGAATGGTGTGTCCGTATGGAAAAACTGAACTTTGTTGGACATGGTAAGGTTAATGATGAGTCGCACTGAGCTACCAATTTACTTCACGGGATATGCATTGAACAGTGCAATACTTATTTTGAATAAGGTTCCGTCAAAGTCTATTAGACAGACTCCATATGAAATATGGACAGGAAAGAAACCGGGTTTCTCATTCCTGAAGATTTGGGAATGCTGGGCATATGTTTGGATGACACCAAACTACAACCCAAATTGGATAAGTGCCCATTTGTAATTAGTTATCCTAAGGAAACTAATTCCTCAACCCACAAGAGAACAAAGATATTTGTTGCTCTCTATGCGGTTTTCCTAAGAGGAATACCTAAATGAAGTGGCAAGTGGGAAGACAGTAGAACTCGATAAAAATCATAGTGATACTGTTCCTGGCACTCATCCAATCACGGAACACGAATAGTTCATCAGGGATGAATTTGTACCACAATCTTCTAATACATAAGAACATCGTAGGTCGGAGAGAGTCAGAAAATAACCTAAGAGGTATGGGTTCTGATCTCACCTCATGTAGATATCAATCTTATTGAGGAAAATGAATTGGCCACGCATGAGAGGAAACGATACAAGGTATCGACTCCGCTCTATGGCAAGGTGCCATGAAGTCCAAAATGGATTCCATGTATACCAACCAAGTTTGGACACTGGTTGATGTACCATAAGGCATTGTGCCTATTGGTAGCAGATGGGTCTTCATGGTGAAGACACACATGGATGGCAACATATAAACGTACAAAGCTAGGCTTGTAGCGAAAGGGTATCGTCATCAATATGGTGTTGATTACGATGAAACCTTTTACCCGTTGCCATGATTAAATCCATTCGGATAATGCTTGTTATTGTTGTATATTTCAAATATGAAATATGACAGATGGACGTCAAAACCGCTTTCCTTAATGGAAACCTTTTGGAGAATGTTTACAACACCCTGGCGGTTTTGTCATGCCAAAACATGCAAACAAGGTTTGCAAGTTAACTTGATCTGTTTATGGATTGAAGCAAGCATGTGTTCTTGGAACCAACGTTTTGATGAGATCAAAATGGTATATGGTTTCATTCAAAACGAAGATGATTCATGTGTATATAAGAAGGTTAGTGGGAGTGCACTGACATTGATTGTCCTATACATTGATGATGTATTATTTCTTGGAAATAACATTCCCATGTTACAATCGGTGAAAGCTTGGCTTTCATTAAAATTCTCCATGAAAAACTTGGGAGATGCAACCTTTATTCTAGGAATAAAGATCTACTGGGATAGATCAAAAAGTTGTTGGCACTCTCCGAGAAATCGTACATTGAAAGACATGTACGCGACCTGGTGTCTCCTATGCTTTGAGCATGTGGAGTCACAATCAGGCCGATCCAAGTGATGGTCACTGGATTGATGTAAAGAACATCCTTGAGTATCTTAGACGAACTAAAGATGCTTTCTTAATTTATGGAGAAGGAGAACTTGAGGTAATTGGGTTCACCGTTGCAAGTTTCCGAATCGATGAAGATGACTTTGAGTCGCAATCAGGGTACGTATTTTGTTTGAACAACAAAACAGTGAGCTGGAAATCTTCCAAGCAAGATACTGTTGCCGATTCAACAAAAGTGGATTATATTGCTGCAGCTGAGGCAGTAAAAGAAGCATTTTGGAACTATAAAATTCCTAATTAGATTAGGAGCAGTTCTGTTAGCAGCTGAGCTAGGCTACAGCACATGCTAAAGAATTACGATCTCATCAACGATCCAAGTATGTACTTCGAACAGTTTCATCTGATTCGTGAGATCATACATCGTGGCGATGTCAAGATCAAAAGATCGTTTCAGATGGTAACTTTGCATATCCGCTGGTGAAAGCGATATCTCAGCATAAGCATGAGAGACCCGTACATAGTTAAGGTGTTGGACACTTGAGTTATTGGCTATAGGCCAAGTGGGAGATTGTTGGACAATTATGACCCATAGCATCATTATTTATAAAAGACATGGTGTTCTTTGTACAAATTAACTATGTGACATAAGAAATTACTCTTTTATCATTTTGTAATTGGATTACTTATATATATAAATGATAAAAGTCCATATGATTAGTACCGGATTAATAAGATATGAGACAGTATTAATCCACGAAAGGTTTGATCATTAAATATCCCTAGTCGTAGTATTATCGAGACTGGACATCGATAATGTGGAATAAGCTAGTATTGCACTTGTGCGCGTTATGGAAGCTTAACGACATAGTTCTCATTTATTTACTATAATGAGATATGACAGATGGATGTGAAAACCGATTTTCTAAATGGATTCCTTGAGAAAGATATCTATGTGGAACAACCAGAGGGTTTCGTATCCAATGAGACTTCAAACTTGGTTTGTAAGCTCCAAAAGTTTTTTATGGACTTAAACAGGCATCCCAAAACTGGAATCTTCATTTTGATGAGAAAAATAGATTATCTAGATCATCAAGAACAAGGAAGAGCCATATGTTTATAAGAAAGTGAGTGGGAGCATGATAGTTTTCCTAGTCTTGTATGTAGATGATATCATAGGAAATGATATAGGATTGATGCAAAGTGTGAAAGCCTACCTTTGTAAGAACTTCTCCATGAAAGATATGGGTGAAAATTCCTATATACTAGGTATAAGTCTCTACTGGGATAGAGTTAGGAAGATTATAGGGTTGTCACAATCGACGTACGTAGATAAGATGTTAGAAAGGTACGATTTTACCAACTGCAAGGCAGTAAATGTACCTTTCCGATACGACATACATCTTTCAAAGAAAATGGTACCACAGACTGAGGAAGAGAGAGTTAGGATGTCTAACTTGCCATATGTTTCTTGTATTGGAAGTATAATGTATGATATTATGTACAATACCAGACATCAGTTTTGGCGTCAGTGTGACTAGCTGATATCAATCTGATCCAGGTAATGATCATTGGACATTCATGAAATATATCATGAAATATCATAAAGGTACTAGGGATAAGTTTCTGATATATGGAGAATATGAGCTACAAGTTAAGGGTTATACAGACTCGAACTTTAAGGGATATCCAAATGATTGAAAATCTACATCAGGATACATATTTACCCTTAATGGTGCTGCGGTTAGTTGGCGATATTCAAAGCAAGGTTCAACAACTGATTCCACCACTAAGGCAGAATTTATAACGGCTTTAGAAGCTGTCAAAGAAGTTGGTTGGATTAGAAATTTTATCACAGAACTTGGCATTGTGCCTAGTATTGCGGATTCGATCCCACTGTACTGTGATAATAGCGGAGCCATTGCGCATGCTAAGGAACCAAAATACCGCGTAATTAGAGTGATTATGGAACGTAAATACATAGTGGTCTTGAAGGTTCAAGGACTAGACAACAAGCATATCCACTTACAAAGGCCTTACCTTCTAAGTTATTCGATAAACATATGGAGGAGATTGGATTATGGTACCATCCAAATTGGCACTAAGCAAATGGGAGTTTGTTGGAGTTGGTGCTTGGAGTGTCAATCTGAATTGTACATTTTATTATTTTTTAATAAAATAACTATATTTTCATTGCATACCTTATTAATGGTATTGTCATTATGTGTATTAGATTGATGTATAGATATGCTAAGAATGACATCGACCTTAGAATAGTCTTGTAGTAATACTAGACACTAGGTGGTCCGACATTGGGATAAGTATTACTATTATAAACTATTCTTAAAGTAAATATTCATAGTCGTTGGTTTTGGAATACGGTCGAATTCCTATAACCTAGAAGACTAGCACATGTCCTATATTGGAATTGGAGTTCCAATGGTTTAACCCAATGTATCATGAGCTTTGGAAGCTTGTATAGACATGTGGGTATTGGTCGGACCGAATACTGAATGACACATAGGTGATTCCTAATAGTTAGAAGTACACACCACTATCAATAAGAATCTCCTCGAGTCGAGTAGCATATATAATCTTTTGACTATATGATAGCATTGATTTTATGTGAGATTCTCCACACTTTGATGCCATGTATGTGTTGGAGTTCTAGGGTCCCAAGGATCGAATAATAAGCATAAAACACATGTGCGAATACAATGAGGAAGTTGCGGAATAGTGACATCGAGCGGTTGAGCGATGCGGTGGACAACAAAAACCATTTTCTGCCTCCTTGGAGTCTCGGCAGTGAGCTACAAAATGTGTCCCCATTTTCGGCTTTGGTCCTCAATGCAAGCTCCAAGCTTTGTGATGAAATCCCATGCTCACATGTGCGGTTCGCTATCACCTTCTCAAGACTCCGTTGTGTGCTAACACTCTTGATTTTTGCCACAAAAAATCATTCTATTTCTTCTCCATGGCTCTCAGCATTTTGGGCAGAAACCAGAAGAAAAAACAGCCCTTAAGGGCGTGTGAGAGGGAAGAGAAAAATGATAGAGATGAGATGGTGGTTGGCAAAAAAGTGTATTAGATTTTTGTTTTCAAAAAACAATAAGCATATTTACCAATTTTCCTTTTCAAAAAAGTCAAGCCATAAATGCCTTCAACCACCAACATCAATCAATCAAGTGACAACTTGTCACATCACTCAAAGTGACATGTGATTTGACGCTTGATGTGACTAATGATTTGACGCTTGATTTGACTTGCATGCAGCACTCGAATTCAAAATACGAATGCGCTCGCAAACAATCGGGCTCGGGTTCGCTAATTCCAAATTAACGAATTTTCCGTTGCAACGTAATTAAATGATTATGCCTAGCGAAATCACTATTTACTTCGCTAACGAATTAATTCTAAATTAAATCGTTCGCCCGAATTAAAATCTAATTTCAATTCCGCGTCGAAATCCAATTTCAATTAATATATCGAATATATTAATTTATCGATTAATTCCAAATTAATCGTTCTCTCTCTTTCAATGATATTTTATCCTAGATAAAATATCTCTGTAATTAATCCCAGATTAATTCTCTCTCATCAAATTAATCCCAGATTAATAAAGTGCTAGTCATACGTCATCGGTGAATCTTCGGGAAGTGACCCATGAGATTCCCGGATATGTTGGCAGTAAATACGGTCGTCGGACTATCCGAACACGGAAGTACCTAGTATTATGTTTGTACTGATTTACAAGACAATGTTGGCTTCTAGCAAAGCGCCATGCCTACCCAATTCTCTAGAAATATCCTTACAGGAATATAGTGATCTATATCAGGCGTAGTATACGTAGTATTGCGTATTTCGATCCAATATCGGATGTCACATGCTAGGCCTGGGGCTGGAATTGTGTCTGCCCCGTACGAAGCACATATCGGATCTCTGGTAACTAGTCTCTATAATCGGATATACATGACCTAGTCATAATATCCCGATAGCTGCAGCATTCAAGAGAACCAGTCTCGTATCCTATGTGACCATCATCTCCACTATGACTGGAGTGATACTTCCGTCTTGACATCAACCACCTCACACTACGATTCTCAATATACCCAGCAGGGGCGTACACAGAACCTGTTAAAGCCTTGGATGACCAAAACCAAGTATATTTATTGTCGCAAGTATTAGTGGTGCAAGTCTCAGCGATGCAAGTCTCAGGTTAAGACCAAATACACCTACCCTGATTTCGGACTTCCATAGACACATAGTCATACTACCAATGGAATTCTTAGGGGGTCTTTCCAGAGCGAAGCTGTTTCCCGTACCATCGGTAAAACACAACCTCCTATTACACTTGCATGAGTATCCATACCCAAATATATGAGAACTATACCGTTATTCCCTCACAATGCGCACAAGTGTAATACTAGTCTTTTACGCATTATCGATGTCCAATCTCGATAATACTCTGACTAGGGATATTTAATGATTATACCTTCATGGATTGATATTGTCTCATATCATCTCAATCCAGACACTAATTATAAGGACCTCCTATCATTTATATATCTTGGTGATCTAATCACAAATGATAAGAGAGCAATCTCTTTGTCACATAGTTAATTTGTACAACAACACCATGATCTGTACAAATAGTGACGCTATGAGTCATAATTGTCCAACAATCTCCCACTTGGCCTATAGCCAGTCACTCGAGTGTCTTTCACCCGAACTATGTACGGTTGGCTCAAACTGCTGAGAAAAGGCTTTCGTCAGCGGATTTCCGTGATTATCGTCTGATGCGATTTATAAGATCATCACATCGCCACGATGTATGATCCGAACGAATCAGATGAATATCGAAGTATATATCTGGATCGTTGATGAGACCGTTAATTCTTTAGCCTGTGATGATGCCTAGCTCAGCTGCTAACAGAACTATATCTAATCTAATTAGATTTATTATCGACCCAGAAGGCTTCTATTGCTGCCTCGACTGCAGCAATAACCCGCATTTTTTGTTTATTGGTACAGTATCTTGCTTGGAAGATTTCCAGCTCACTGTACCGTTATTCAAACTTTATAGTACCGTTGTTACGACTTGTAGTCGTTTTATCGGTTTAGGAAATTTGCAGCAGTGAACCCAGTCACTTCAAGTTCTCCATCTTCATAGTTTAAGACAACATCTTTAGATCTCTAAGATACTAATGGATGTTCTTAACATCAATCCAGTGACTATCACTTGGATTGGCCTGATTGTGAATCCATATTCTCAAAGCGTATGAGACACCAGGTCGCGTACATTATTCAATGTACGATTTCTCGGAGAGTATTAACAACCTTTTGATCTATTCCAGTAGATCTTTATTCCTAGAATAAAGGTTGTTTCTCCCAAGAATTCTACGGAGAATTATCATGAAAGCCAGCTTTCACCGATTGTATTATGGGAATATCATTTCCAAGAAATGACATATTATCATTATTTAGGACATTATTGTCAGTGCGCTCCCACTAACCCTCTTATATACACAAGAATTATTCGTTTTGAATTAAATCATAAACTATTATGATTACATCAAAACGATAATTTCAAGAACCTATTGCTTGCATCAATCCAATCATGTATCGAATAACTTGCAAACCTTGTTTGCTAGTTTTGGTACGACAAAACCGTCAGGATGTTGTAAACATCCTCCAAAAGGTTTCCTTTTCAGGAAAGCGATTTTCCCCATTCAGCTGTCAATTTTATAAATGAAATATGTAGCATCTGCAAGCATTATCCCAAATGGATTGACCGTGGTAACAGGTAAAAGTTTTGTCGTAATCAACATAATGTTGATAACGATACATTCCGCTAAAAGCCTGGCTTTTATACGTTGGTATGTGCCTTTCCACGTATGTCTTCCTTGAAGACCTCATATAGTACCAATAGGCATAATGCCTTGCGGTACAACAACTAGTGTCCAAAATAGTTGATATACATGGAATCCATTTCGGACATCATGACACTTTGTCATAATAGGGAGTCAATACCTTGTATCACTTCCTCCTACGTAGTCAGTTGGTATACCTCAATAAGATTGACATCTTTATGAGGTGAGATCAGAAACACATACCAGGGTTTTTATTTTCTGACTCTCTCCGACTTACTTGGTTCTTGGGTATTCAAATTATTGGTCTAGTTTCATCCTTGATGAACTATTTGTGTTCCATTAGGATTCGGTGCCTGGAACAGTATTACTACGATTTTCATCGAGTTTTACTTTCCTCCTCCCTTACCACTGCATATAGGTATTCCTCTTAGGAAAACCATGGCGAGCAACAATTACATTGTTCTCCTTGTGAGTTGTATAAGTACTATACTTTGGTTTCCCTAGGATAACCTACAATAAAGGCACTTATCCGATTTGGTTTTTAGTTTGGTATCATCCAAACATATGCCTAACATTCACAAATCTTCAAGAATGAAAAAACCCAGTTTCTTTCCTGTTCATATCTAATATGAAGTCTGTCAAACAGATTTTTGGGAACCTAATTCAAAATAAGTTATGCACTGTCTATGTGTATCCGTTGAGGAAATGGTAGCTCAGAGCGACTCATGATTAACCTTATCATGTCTAACAAAATTCGGTTACTCTCAGTTCGGACACACACCCTCAAATTGACGTGTTCCGGGAGGAGTCCTCATTGAAAGAATACTATACTCTTTCAAGTGTATTAGACACTTATTGCTTAAGTATTTTCACATCATGGTCTAACAGTGACGATTTAATACTTTAAGCCGATCTGTTTGTCTATTTCGTGTCGAACTTTAAAAGTTCCCGATTTATGTTTCAAAGAAACACATAACCATAACGCGATGCCACATCCGTAAAGTCACGAAATATTCATATCCACCCTCTAGCCTAGCTATACATGGGCCACTTGCTTCACTATGAACTGGGCTAACAGATCTGTGGCATTTGCACTTTTACCAAGTAATGGGTTATAGGCATTTTGCCCAATAACTAGATTCGTAGACTTTATTTGAATAGAATCAAACCAGTCCTAGTACCCACTATTCAAAAGTGTGGTTATACGATTCTTGTTAATTTGTGTCCCAGACAACAATGCCATAATTAGTCTCTTCTGATCAAATCAGTTTGAGCTATGTTTGTCATATTATATATTTTGAGATTTATTTATATTCAAAATATAAATTCTGTTATTCACATCTGATGTGTTTATCTCAATATCATATTTATATATAATACACATTTAGTGTTCTAGAATATAAAGGTAAATCCGCAACGGATTAAACACTGATATAGAGATAAAGTATCTAGTCAAACTAGTTACTTTATAACAGTTTCCCAGTTTAGGTACAAACCCGAACGGTAGTTCCTAAACTTATGTATCTACGGTTAAAACAGCGACTTTCGTCCCGTTTCCTATTCTCAGATTAAATCTCAATTGAAGTCAGTATCTTGCTCATAGCAGATTCTGAGCATCAACGCATATTTATGTATCATACTTAGTATTTAAAATCCAATTTTTAATACTAGTAGCAAACATATTTATGACAAACATATTTGAAGTTAGAGCCTTGCCCGTCTTCAATTCCTCCATGTATGCCTTGTCCATACGGCAGTCACGCTTTCCGTGTCCCCGTTTGCTACAGTTTAGGCAGACATTTTGGGATATGTCTTTTATCTTCCCAGAAGATTATAATGATTTTGCCTTTGCCCTTTTTCACATTCAGAAGCCTTCGGCATAGCCTTGGCATTCTAGAATATCGAAGTAAGATACGCCTTGCGCTTCTCGCCTTATTGCAAACTTTGGCTATGTCTCCTTGAGAATAGCCATTAACTCTCCAAGAGTTTTACTATTGCAATTTTAGTACTTCAAAAATCGAAGTATAGATTTATGAAGATCCTTCAATTTCATTATCATACTTTAAGGATCTAATCCTTAGTTCTGACAAATAAATTAAGGAGTCTATTTGACAAGTTTAATGGATTAAGCACTTAAGTTTCATCACATGAATCTTCCAAAGATCATGCTCTACTATTTGCTTAACTCCGGGCTTAGGCCTAATATGTTTATTTTATCAAATAAAGTAACTTATTAGTTTCCATTCCAAGGACCATCCTGAATTATTCCCAATATTGAAAAATTAAATCATTTAAATACATTTTCCCTAGGATTATGTTTTAAATGCTAATCTTTCAATTTTATCGTGTATCTAATATTCCAACATTTTAATCAACGATTTTAGGTACTATTTATTATAATGATTACTATAGTCCAACTATTTATCACTATAATTTAATAAATCAATATATTGATTATTTAATCCAATTATATAATCAACTAAAAATGAATAGTTTGAATACCAGTCCAAATGTTTTATTAAAACAACCATTTAAATATTAGTCCAACTAACATTTAATTTATTTGACGAATGATATTTGATTGAGCGCGTATGGCAAGTAATTAACCAGAATATTGCAAATTTAATTCTTGCCTCCCCCATTTTTTGGCGAGTCTCTAACCCTCTGTCGAGTACCTCGGGAAACCGTGTGTCCTAGTGGGCTAGGATCCCGTTAAATATCACATAATCTTGACTTTGGCCAACAATTGTATGATAATTAACTAGGTAGATCTCTAAGATCAATTGGATCTCAACCAATTCCTAGATCCAGTAGGGGGACATCCAAGTCCGAAACATATATCATATATATGCCAATATATTGCCTAACCTTTTTTCCTCTGAATCAACTAAGTCGTGGCTTTGGCACAACAAACTTAGTGATCCCAGTTAAGCGGAACCCATTGACCATGGAAAGCTTCGTAATCAATGTCGATGGACAAGAAGTGATCTTGACTTTGGCCAACAAATCACAACTTGGACAAGACACCAATATGGAACAAAGCTCTCGTGATTCAAACACATCCTCGACGGACAAAGGTCTTGACTTTGGCCAACAAACCAATGCCAGTCTTGGATCTTGAGTCAGAATCACTCAATGGAAGGAAAAACACTTAATATTTTGTGAGGGTTTTTCGCGTGCAAATTGGCAACCATTTATTATCTTTGTTAAGGTCTCATCATCATCATACACCCTTAAACATGCATTCTAAACAAATAATAAAGCGCATATAAATAAATAATAATGATATGTGGATGGATACTCAACACATTGATCCTAGATCAAATCTCTCACTTTCTCTTTCCCGCTAGCACAGTATTACTTCAACCTGTTACACTACACTTCTAAGGAAACCTCATTTACATTGAGGGGAAGATGTGAGAAGAGAATACAAAAAGTAAGGAGGTAATAAGGCTGGACACGCAGGTCCAATTATAAATTCCAAATTTATTACAAATATTTCTAAAATTGCCCCACCCATCTAATATCCATCCATCCGATATACATTATTCATGCATCGCAACCATGTATTCACACAAGCATGTTATCAATCAATCAAATCAAATTAATTAATCTGATAATTAATGACCATCCAATGTTCAAACAACGATTTGATTTTGTGCGAGTCAAACTCGTTTTGCGAATAAGTACTCAAAGTACGAATTCTTGAATAAATTAAACTACATAATCAAATCCTTCAATTTGTATTTAATACTAATTCGCTATTTTCCAAATTAAATAATACACTTTATTAACGAACCTTTACGACTTAAATTCCAAATTTAATCGTTACGGGTCTCAAAGCTCGATTAACGTCCAACGTCAATTTAATTAAGTCCAATGGGCTTTTATTAATTTCTTAAGGCGTGGACTTTTGGTCAACTCGGGTCAAACCCAATAACCAAGCCCAATTAAATTTATTAAGGTCCATTAGTCGCATTTGGGCTTTATGGAAGCGGTTTTTGGGCCCAATTGGATCCAACCAATTTAGCCTAAAACCATCTTGGTACAAACCAAAGCCCAATTAGCCCATTTACAACATTTAAGCCCAATTTCCAAAATTAGCCCAATTTAATTAAATTACAAAATACAATTTCACAATTAATTATTCCATCCAGTGTATAGCATAATTAATTACCCAATCAATTTCCCAAAACACCAAATTAACCTAATTAATCATGCTTATAAACATTAAATCATGTCCAACACAATTTATCAAAATCAAACCCAATCATGCTCTATAACTCTCGGCAATGTGAGGATTTTTATGAACAATTTTAAATCCAATCCAATTGAATCCAATTAAACATTAAATCAAAATTTCCAATTGATTCCAACTTATCCAATGAATCAAATCAAAAAATCACCAAGAGCCACAATAAGGGTACCATTCATTCGGCCAAGCCTTAAAATTGGGGAAAAGTTTCCAAATCAATTTTCATGAAATTGATCCAATCAAACTTCATTCAACATCAATTAAGCTTACTAAATCAATCTAATTTCATTAAATCATGCTCAAAATCAATTTTCCCAAATTTTAACCTAAGTCAAATTTCATGCTGCTTTAACCTCGCTCTGATACCATTGTTTGGAGTTCTAGGGTCCCGAGGATCGAATAATAAGCATAAAACACATGTACAATACAACGAGGAAGTTGCGGAATACTTACATCGAGCGGGTTGAGCGATGCGGTGGACAACAAAAATCATTTTCTGCCTTCCTTGGAGTCTCGGCAGTGAGCTGTAAAATGTGTCCCCATTTTCGGCTTTGGTCCTCCATGCAAGCTCCAAGCTTTGTGATGAAATCCCATGCTCACATGTGCGGTTCTCTATCACCTTCGCAAGACTCCGTTGTGTGCTAGCACTCTTGATTTTTGCCAAAAAATCATTCTATTTCTTCTCCATGGCTCTCGGCTTTTAGATAGAAATCAGAAGAAAAAACAGCCCTTAAGGGCGTGTGAGAGGGAAGAGAAAAATGAGAGAGATGAGATGGTTGTTGGCAAAAAGTGTATCAGATTTTTGTTTTTCAAAAACAAATAAGCATATACCAATTTTCCTTTTCAAAAAAGTCAAGCCATAAATGCCTTCAACCACCAACATCAATCATCAGTGACAACTTGTCACATCACTCAAAGTGACATGTGATTTGACGCTTGATGTGACTAATGATTTGACGCTTGTTGCGACTAGAGATTTAACGCTTGATTTGACTGCGTGCCGCACTCGAATTCAAATGCGAATGCGCTCGCAAATAATCCCGGGCTCGAGTTTGCTAATTCCAAATTAAAGAAAAATTTTCCATTGCGACGTAATTAAATGATTATCCCTAGCGAAATCACTATTTACGTCGCTAACGAATTAATTCTAAATTAAATCGTTCGCCCGAATTAAAATCTAATTTCAATTCCGCTTCGAAATCCAATTTCAATTAATATATCGAATATATTAATTTATCGATTTAATTCCAAATTAATCGTTCTCTCTCTCTTTCAATGATATTTTATCCTAGATAAAATATCTCCGTAATTAATCCCATATTAATTTTCTCTCTCACATCAAATTAATCCCAGATTAATAAAAAGTGTGAGTCATACGTCATCGGTGAATCTTCTTCGGGAAGGGAACCATGAGATCCCCGTTTTGGACAATTTTGACCCATAGCGTCACTATTTGTACAGATCATGGTGTTGTTTTAGAAATTACTATGTGACAAAGGAGATTGCACTCTTATCATTTGTGATTAGATCACCAAGATATATAAATGATAGGAGGTCCATATGATTTGTTCCTGGATTGAGAATGATATGAGACAGTATCAATCCATGAAGGATAAATCATTGAATATCCCTAGTCAGAGCATTATCGAGATTGGACATCGATGAATGCGTAAAAGACTAGTATTACACTTGTGCTCGTTGTGAGGGCACAACGGCATAGTTCTTATA